>JBAMBL010003275.1:0-151052 GCA_037043405.1 Drosophila subquinaria | reverse complement strand
CTTTTTCGAAAAATTGCTAGTTTAGCGGGAAATCGCTAAAAACCGCTAAAATTTAAGCCCCCATAGCATCCAAATGATAGAAGCTACAGATGCGATCTATATATCGTTGAAAAGGTATTTCGAAGAGCTCTTAGGCATACCTAAACGTTTTTTTTTAACTATAAGGGTAAACAGTTACAGGTTAAATAAGGTATTTTTTCCCACATTTTGACAATTTAAGAAAAATCTACACATCAAATCACATCAAATATTGCAATTTTAAAATTTCTGATGTCTTATTCAAAAATTTCTGATATCCCATAAAAAAAACCTCTTTACGAGGTAAAAGTCTAGTGACGAAAACATTTTCATGCCCCAAAATTTCTGATATCCAATTTTGTGACGAATAATATTAAGTTTTACACATAAATTATTTTAAACAAAATTTTTGCATTCGGCACTGCGCAAAACAGTGAGTTTTATTTGGTCTGAAGAATTGAGACATTTTAGCGTAATGTGCCGAGTGCAAAAATTTTGTTTAAAATAATTTATGTGTAAAACTTTATAATATTTGTCAAGTTTTTAGTCGTAAAAGAAATCACTAACAAATCAGACATGGCAAATAAAGTGTTGGAGTTAATCCAACCTTTCTCTTTTGTTAAAACCATAATGATGGATAACGAACTTAGTTTTTCATCAGCACAATTCAAATCATACACGTCTCGTTCAGGTATAACAATTTATTTTGCCGATCCCCGGCACATTTTAAATAATGGACAGGTAGAAAGAGTTCATTCAACACTAATTGAAATTTCTCGCTGTATCCACGAAGAATACAATATAATAGACCATTCCGAGCTTATTTACCGAGCAGTAAAAGAATATAATAACTCAATCCAATCAACAACCCAACAAAAACCTTGAGACATATTATTCAACAAAATAAATCATGTAAGTTTACCAGAAAAACTAGAATCAGCCCAAGCAAAAATGTTAGGGTATCATAACGAAAAGAGAACACCTAAAAATTACCAAACAGGCGAAATCATTTATGAAAAAATACACGGAGAACGAAATAAACTACAGCCTAGATATAAAAAGCAGGTAGTTAAAGAAGACTTAGAAAATAAAATAAGAATAAACAATAGAGATCGTATAATTCATAAGGATAATATCAAATTTTAATTCATTAATATTTCTTTTCTTATGTACTTTTAGAATGAACGTTTTGTGTGTCATATCTACTTTATTGCCGATTTGCGGCTCTGACATTGTCAATTACTCAAATGATGACTATGTCTTACTTGAGGATACAGATCATTTTTTTTTTTACGAAACATATGGAGAAGTTTTTCACGTTACTAACCTTATAGGCTAGGCTAGGCTATTACACTGAGACCGGTAAGCAAAAAGCCTTAGCTTACGGCGAAAGTCGTTACCACTGGTAGGCCGGTAAAAAAAACCGATATTTTGACGTCTAGTGTCAAACTGTGAAATTGTTTGTAAATAAAAGCGAAAAAATAAAAAAAGCACAATATGTATCCAAAAGTTATTGCCGCAGTTACAATTATGTTTATGCGAGTAAACCAAGGAATAACCACGCATTGGCGGCTTGCGAGGGATCCAAGGTGCTGATTTATTCATTAAATCTTGCATTAGAGCAGACGTCGAAATCAGTTTGGGCGCACGTAAGTAAAAAGTGCATTTGTAGACAAGAACGTAAATTTTCCACACTTTTTATAGGAACGTAACGGCGTATTCTGAGAGAGAGACGTGCCCAACATATCCAATGTTGTATTTAAGTAAATCAGTTTTTAGGATGGAGCGCGCCGCTTTTGATATGTTGGTACAAGCACTTTCAGAAATAGCCAAGAAGGACACCAACTTTAGGAATTGCATCCCATTAAACAAGCGAGTAGCAATCGCTGTATTTGCACGAGCTTGCGGGTGTTAACGAACTGGATTTCGAGTTCGAGGTTATATGGGCTAACGAAAAATCCAGAGCTGAAGGAATACGATCTGCTTTGGCAACTATTTTTGTGTTCAAGAACTTCAATTAAACATTTTGATAATTAATTTATTTTGTTTTTAAACTTTTTTATTCGTGGACTGAGCGACTAAAAATTTATTCCATGCTGTCCATGGCTGTAGCAGACCTACCTGCAGCTTCGGACAACTTCGCGATTGCCTCTGCTGCTGTGCTGCTTATTTCTTTCATCGATGTGCTTCCTTGTGTTATATTTTTCCTCTATATCATATAGAAATTATTATTTTGATTTGAATTTACAGTTTTTTGTGGTGGCAAATCGATAAAATATCAATTTTGACCAGAGCTGCCACCTTTTTCTGTCAAAAATAGGTCGGTAATGACGCCGGTATCAATACCGGCACGCCGTAGAGCCTTTATATTTGAGCCTAACTGTCAAATTTTGTATGGTAAAGGCCTACTTACGGACCTTATACCGGCATTTTTTTTTGTTACGGCCTCATACGGGTCTCAGTGTAAATTGCCTATTAGTTTTTATAACGACATTTTTGAAAATGAGTTAAATTTTTTTAAAAATAGAAATTGTACCATAGATTGGGAAATAACCATGGAATTAAATTTAATCCAAACACTTCTTTCACAACTTACACCCCACAAAATTTTTAAGCGCAGTATTAACGAATTATGTACCATTTTTAAGTGGATTACAGGAACACCAGATCATGATGACATGATAACGATTCAAACTTAAGTTAATAAAATTATTCAAAATAATAATCAGCAAAATCAAATTAATTCTGCAATTTTCAAAGAAGTTACGAAAATCACAACCCTTTTAAAAGACATTAAATTATTCACTCAATCACGAAAATTTTAGCATCACCTTAATCGATCTTTTGGATTTTTCCTCTTTTTCAATTATTTCATTCCAAGGTTTAATCATAGTTTTTATTAAATATCCAACTATTAATTATAATTGTAAGTTATATCACGCTAAGGCCATATCACAAACAGATGGGAAATTATGTGTCGACAATAAAATTGCTAATTGTAACAAAACATTTTACAAGAAATTTATAACAGTTTTGCCCAAATTATATTTACTCCAATTTGTTTTGTAAATCTCCCAAATAAACAATTTACAACTTGTAAAAAATAATTTGAAAAAATAAGCCAATAGAAATTATAACAGATGGCGCTATTTTAGTGTCAGGAACAAATTGTACTAACGAAACTTGGCTTACAGGTACTTATCTAGTTACTTTCAAAACCATATTAATTATAAACAACATCACCTACACCAATGAAAAAGAAAAAATTTTAAACTATGTAAAACACAATAAATTCACAAACTACCTATTTACTGAATATCAAACCACCAATAACACTGAATTACAATTAGAAAACACAAATATTCTATCAAAAATTGTTATAAAACTAGAAAATAATCATTCTAAAATCACATTTATTTTATTTGCCCAATTGTCAATTTAAATCCCATTAATTTGATAAAATCAAAATTATCAAGTAATCAAAATCAAAATGATAATCAAAATCAAAAACGTAATCAAACCCCAATGCTAGAGCTTGACATATTACAAAAATTAAATCAACAAATAGAATCTCTAAAAAGAAACCATTAAGAATCGGGGACGATTCATTTTAAAAAAGGGAGGAGTTATCACCCAGGTCACATAGCAATTCTTATTGCAATTATAAACAACATTTCAAATTAGTTTTCCATTCTAATTGCTAAGTTTATCCACTCTTATAAGACCCTTTTCATTCAACACTTTTAACTAACACGCAGCTGTATCTTTTAACGTAAACTCAAAGTATCAGATTCCCAGCTTTAACATAAACATAACAGCGCAACCTCTAAGTGCAAAGATAAAGATTATTTTGCGCAGTTCCTATCAGACTCCCAGCTTTAAAATTAACATAACAGCCCAACTTCTAAGTGCAAAGACAATGATTCTTTTGCGCAGTTCTTAACATAAACATTTAATTTAAAGCTCTAGAATCCCATACGCAGCTTCATCTCTTAATGTAAACATAATCCCGATATTAAACTTTCAATTACACAAGCCGCTCTTGTGAGCTTTTGAGCTTTAAGCCTAGTACCGACGTGAGATAAATTTTTAGCGGCGGAAAATGCTCAATATTTCGCGGTCGACGAGCGTAAAGCCAGGGTTGCCAAAGCAACACGAAAAAATAACATAAAATGGAATGGTAACTCTATGCGTCAGCAGCGGTTTATTTTAAATATGAACATGCAGAACTGATTTGCTAAAAAGAGGAGAGAATAGGCAATGAAAAATGTATATTAATATTAATAGAGGAGAAATATGCGATGGCACGCAAGCACAGCGGGTATTTGGTGCACCTATCGTTTTTGAACTTTTTACCTGGGTCCTCCCTCCATATTAATGAAAAAATACAAATATTGGCCTCTTTTCCACCTCGTTAATCAGCAGAATTTTGTCTGCTGTTTCGAAAAGATCCAATCTGCTGTTTTTTGTTAATTTCACCGCCATTTCTTTTGACTTATTGTGAGAGAGTGAGATAGATAGATACCGAAACTCTAAACAAATCGATGTTTCGCTGGGCTTGACAGCTGTTTCAAACAGTGCTGGATAACGCCCGTTCCTTATCTGGCAACTCCGTTTTTAGTTTCAGTTTAGTTGACGTGCGGACCGACAAGCGGAGATAAATGTCGTCTTCTTCTTATTCACCTTACGCCAGCGTTTTTTTTATATGGAGTTTGACCTTACGCTAGGCCTTTTTCTGACGTCGGTACTAGGCTTTAGAAAAGAAGCTTTAACATAAACATAGCTGACTTGCAGCATAAGATCACAATTGTACTTTAGTTCTAATTTTGGTATCAAACACATCGGGAGTACAGGGTTGCCCATATTCGACGGACCCATCTGGCAACTCCATAACTTTTGACAGAGATGTCAGATCGCTTAATGACATACCGCGTTTGAAGCGTCAGTCCAAGCAGATTTTTACCATGGAACAATACACGCCACGCGAGCGCTCTGAAATAGTTGAAATTTACATTCAACAGAACAAGTCAATTGTGAAAACTCAACGTGCTTTTAAAAAATTAAAAAATGTGAAAAGTGCGCCTTCTAAGAACACCATTAAGCGTTTATACGAAAAATTTTCGACTGGTGAGGCTCTTTCTAATCCGAAGAGGCCAAATAAAAGTCGACCAAGGCGATCGGCCGAGAATATCGCTGCCGTACGAGCCAGTGTTGAGAGGTCCCCAAGAACATCCCAAAAACGCCGTTCTCAGCAGTTGGGCATGGCTCGGTCCACTTTACAACGGATTATTCGCGTTGATTTGCATTTGTTCCCGTACAAAATTCAATTGACGCAAAGATTGTTGCCTGCGGACAAGCCTCGTCGATTGGAATGGGCCCAAAGAGTCATCGAAATGGCCGAAGATGACGAGCAATTTTGGAACAAAATTATCATGTCCGATGAAGCCCATTTCACATTGAATGGGACCGTAAATAAGCAAAATTGCCGTATTTACGCCACTGAAAATCCTCAGGAGATTGAAGAAGTGCCTCTTCATGACGAAAAAGTCACAGTTTGGTGCGGCGTTAGTGCGAAAACGGTCATTGGGCCGTTTTTCTTCCAAAATGAAAATGGCCATGCTGTTACCGTCAACCAGGAGCGTTATCGCGACATGATGACCAATTTTGTGATGCCAATTATTCGTCGAAAGCGTATGGGGCAGTTCTGGTTTCAACAAGACGGCGCTCCACCGCACACAAGTCGCATAACAATCGATTTTCTGAAGAAATTGTTTCCGGGCCGTTTGATGTCGAAAAGTGGTGATTTGGACTGGCCACCGCGTTCGCCCGATTTGACGCCGCCTGACTTCTTCTTGTGGGGATATTTGAAGTCAAAGGTTTACGTTAACAAGCCAAGGACCGTAGAAGAGCTCAAGGACAACATTCGTGAAGAAATAGCCGCTATTCCGGCCGAAATGTTGGCGAAAACGATGGAAAATGCTGCAAAAAGGGCACAATACGCCATCAACGCCAGAGGCGGCCATTTGAGAGATATCATATTCAAAAATTGATGTAAACAAATCTACTTGGAACAAATTAAATGATTAAGATTGCCAACCGCCAAATTTTTATTTTTTTCTTTGATTTTTTTAAAAAAAACATGGGTCCGTCGAATATGGGCAACCCTGTACTTGCCTCCCACTAATAAATATTTTTTTCAATTTAATAACTATTGAATTGTTAATTTGCACCGGTTAATAATTTGTTTTTCCTGCAAATATTATACAGTCAATTAACAACAAACAATTAAACAGCTAGTGGGTGTCGCCTACTTTATATTTTCAATGCAAACTTATGGTGTTTTTCGCTCATTTGGCTTAAATTAAAAACATGGGCAAAACTACATCGGCCATCATACATACTTATATACGCGATGTGAAATACATACATATAAACCACAAAGAGTACAAAATAAAAATATCCCACTCAACAGCCTTACGCAATTATTTAACTCAATTGAAAAACAAGACTCAATACCCAAATTACTATATATAAAAAAAATCATTATCATCCAATAACCCAATAATTACTCTCAACTTCACTTACACCCACAAAACTCTTCAAGAACGGCAGTAATCACTCACAACACAAAAAAAAAACACTCAAATAATCAAAGCACAGAAAGTCAGTCCAATCCAACTTTGAAAATGGCAAGCAAAAGCCCAAAACGCCTGCGTAGCGAGACCTCGTCCACGGATATGAAAACGGGGAGGGTATCCGATATCGCTGCTAACTCGCCGCAGCTCATACAGCTGATAAATCAGCGTTTTGACGAACAGGCTGAGCATATAAGCACAAGCATGCGTGATGCAGAAGCTTGCATTCTTGTTGTGCTCAATGACAAGTTGAGTGGAATGGCAACGAAGCTCTCCCAAATGGCTCAGCGAGTTCAGCCACTGGAATGCGACGTTCGGGCGCTGAAGGAGCACGCGGCGAATTTGGAGCTGGCAGCGAAAATCGATCACGACGCAAATGCAAATGTCTTGCGCATGCATGGCATACCGCAACATGAGGGTGAAAACTTAAAAACACTATTCCACTTAATATGTTTTTCACTAAATATAACACCACCACCGAAAATTAGATAGATTTACCGATTGCACCAGCGTATCCAGACTCGATCTGTGCTAGATCCGATTATTTTCGTCAAATTCGACAGCCCGAGGGACAAAAGGCAACAGCTGGTGTACACCGACGAAACTCGATGCAACCACTAAGCTTAGAACTCCTAGGGTTCAACTCTTAGGCACCTTTTTACCTTAACGAACAATTATCAAAGGCGAATTACGAAACTTTTAAGAATGCTCTAAAGCTCAAAAAGCAGAAAATTCTCTATGCTGTGTTTACGCGCACCGCTCTTGTGTACGTCAAACAAAAGCCGGGGGGGGAGTATGTAAGTTAAGAACGAAAATATTCAAAAGCTCCAAAACTGCAACTGCAACAACATCCGGCCGTCAGGTGCAGTAGCCCCAATTCACCAAGCTCTCTTAGGGCTCTTATTAGCTTAGTTTAATTAGTCTAAAATTTGTAACCAACAAGAACAGTCCTACTGGACTTAATAAAGATTAATATTTTATAAACTAAAAACTTATAAGGATTAAACTGGCGCCCGAGCAGGGACCAGCGGAAATAAAACGAGCATGTGGGAGTAAATAAGTAGAGAGCACAAGGAGTAAGAAGGAGTAAAAGATATATGTCAGATAGTAAATACATAAGACAAGATCAGACTATACAATGAGTAAAAGAGAACCAAACATAATCTAAACACTAGTATCGACTCTATCTAAATGAATACATAAGACAATACAACAAGTAGGAAGAAGTCAGAAATATATTAACACTAACGGGTCACAACTAAAATTCTGGACAGATTTTGAGAGCCTGCAGCTTAGGCATGCTTTGTCGTATGACGATGGTATTTGGTAATAAAATCAACTATTGCATGATCTTTTCACCAAATAATTTCAAAAAATTATATGAACTATATTAGACTTCAAATTGCCTTTCAAACAGCAACAGCTGCGAAAACGTATTGTACGCTTTTACCAAGATCACAAAGAGCATGGAAAGACTTTCACTTATGCCCATTTTATGGCGGAGGGCGTGGCAAAAAGCACTTTATATTTAATTCTCAGCAGCACGAATATAGAAAGGCAGTCTGGTTCGGGAAGAAAATCAACAATTATGACTACAAATAACATTTTAAAGCTAAAGACTGTTTTTAACAATAAAGATGGGATAAGCCAAGCTGAAGCGGCCCGAAAAATCGGATGCTCACAGCAACATATCTACAAAATATTAAAATCATTAAATATCAAAGCCAGAAAGAAGCAGCAGTCATCAGTTTGTACTGAGATGCAAATCCAGCTAGTAAGATCGCAATACAGGTGGTTGTGCAAAAATTACAAAAAAAATCATTTATTCTTGGTAAACAAGAATATTAAATTTGTTTCCAAAGAAAGAAATTCCACACCAATTGAAGATTTTTTTGGTGAACTTTAAAGATTAGTGTATAAGAATGGCTGAAAGGCCAAAATTTAAGCAGTTGACACGTCGCATCCGAAAATCCCTCAAAGAAATTGACCCAAAGGGCGTACAACGTGCATTCTCGAGCGTCTGCACAAGACTGCGCATTGTGGCCGACAAAGCACTCTTTGATGAAGTACGTTAAATAAAATAAACTTATATTATTACTACCTTTATAAAAAAATTTAGCCCAATAAGTATTAGCCGAAAATATATTTTTGCTGGACTTTTGAAATTAGTCCAGAATTTTAGTTGTGACCCGTTATATCTAACTCTGTTTATTAGTACATAAGAATCATTTAAAACCGCATACAACTCAATAAACGAGGTCAGCTCATAATTACAACGCGAGAGTGTTTTACTTAGGGATTGGCCTGTGTGCAATACCAATGAGATCTAAAACAGCAATTAATATTGCGGAAAGACTCAATAACCTTTTACCTTAACACTACTGCATGTACAAGTTAAGAACGAAAATATTCAAAAGCTCCAAAACTGCAACTGCAACAACATCCGGCCGTCAGGTGCAGTAGCCCCAATATTGCTGAGCCCAGCGTCTGGACAACTTCCCGCACGAGCAACCAACTTCCCGCACGCGCAACCCAATTGCCAAAATTCGTGGAACATTTGGCAACAAGTCAGGTGCTCCAGAAATGTCGCAACTCCGCTGCTGCCTCTGCCAACGTCGCTGCCAATTCACCAAGCTCTCTTAGGGTTCTTATTAGCTTAGTTTAGTTAGTCTAAAATTTGTAACCAACAAGAACAGTCCTACTGGACTTGATAAAGATTAATTTTTTATAAACTAAAAACTTATAAGGATTTAACTGGCGCCCGAGCAGGAACCAGCGGAAATAAAAGGATAGTGCAAAACCGTATCTAAGTTTTCGGTTCGTGACGGGTTAAGTCCGACAGTTGCCAACCGCCGCTGGCCAAGTGAAATTTTATTGAATAGACTCCTTCGCGTTAAGTCGCGTCGTCAATATTTCACTAACTGAGAGGAACTTAATTGTTTAATCAGTTAAGCAGTGGATCTTAATTGATCACTACTCATCGGTGGACTGCGGTTCTGTTGTATCCGTTCGCAGAACATCCTCAACGTGTACTGGTCGCAGGATCCCTAGAGCAATCAAAAAGGATGACATCCGGACAGTCGGGAGGAGCGGCCGCAGCAATTTACATAATGTAAGCTAGTGTTTAAGTTATTAAAGAAAAGATCAAAAACCAAGATCAAATATCAAGATCAAATACCAAGATCAACTACCAAGATTAAATACCAAGATCAAATACCAAGATCAAAATACCAATATCGAATCAAAATCAAAACCTGTTAAAAACAAACAAATTAAAAATTACAAATAAGAAAATACCAAACTAAAAACTTGCTAAGAGAAAAAATTTTTTTGTCAAGAGCAAATATTAAATCAAACACTGTAAAACGATAACAAAGTAAATATAACTACTCCAAAAGTAGTATAAAAATATCCAATCTTGCGATTCCCAAAATAAGGGACCCTCCAAGGTAGAAGGAAAAACCAGCTACTGGTTTTCACAATATATTAATTTTAATTGCTTTTATAATTTTCTTATTAAATAATTAGTAATATCTGTAATATGTTAAACAAAAATTTTTAACAAACATTTTAAACAATCATTCTTTACAAACATTTGAAACAAACATTTTAATCAACCATTCTTTACAAACATTTGAAATAAAAATTTTAATATTATTTTAACAATATGAAACATTTTATATACACTACTGGCCAAATTAATAAGTACACTCTTTCTTCTACTAAACAAGCTATTGTAAGTCAAGTCTTCACAGCAAAAAAAATATATTTGGAAAGGTCATCTAAATTCCGTTTGAATGATGCATAACTTTCCTTAACCCATTAAGTACCCATTGAAATATTCAAATTTAAAAAAAAGTCAACTTCAAAACTTTTTTCCTCGATTTTTTAAAAAAAATGTTGGGGTGCAAAAACATTCTTCAAACAATTTAAGGAGTGACTGCAAAAAAAAATTTTCAAAAATCTTTTCGCTTATATTTTTTATAAATTTTTGAAAACTGCTTAACAGGCACTTATTCGTCATTTTCATACAATAATAGAAAAATTGAAGCTTTGAATAACCCAGATCACGACTTTACCAATGAAATAGATCAGGTTATAAATGCAGAACATCGTTCAAATTTAGGGGGACTCGACAAAGTCCCAGACGTAATAAAATGTCTAAGGGAATTTTCTGGGAATCCAGCGGAGTTCAGCTCTTGGAAAAAGAGCGTTGACCGCCTAATGGAAGCCTACGCAGGGGAAGTTGGTACCTCAAGGTATTTTGGTATTCTTCACTCGATAAGAAGCAAAATCACTGGTACCGCGACAAAGCCTCAGATACATTTGTATGTGGCCTGCACGGAGATTTACCACGTATCTTGTGTGCACACGCGCCAAGAGATCTTCCTTCGGCATTGAACATATGCCTGAAAATGGAAAATCAGAAATATCGAGCCATGCATGCAGTGACTCTAGGACAGGCCAGTAACAAAAGCGCCACCACCAAACCAATACCAGCTCCTCGAAACATACAATTCGTTGGCTCAGGTTTCCGACAGCCACCACAGGTTCCTCCCAGAAATCGCCATATCCAATACCAACAAATCGCACAACCTCAGAACTACAACAACTTTGGACAGCAACGACAATTCGCGATGCCACGAACATACGACACAAACCAATACCGACAGCAACAGTTTGCACCACCCAGGCCAATAGCGCCGAAACCCTTACCAAGACCAGAACCCATAGACGTGGACACAATCATTAGGTCAAAAATGGTGAACTATATGAATAGGCCACAATTTGAGGCAAGAAAAAGACCTCCAGGCCCAATGCCTGACATACAAAAAAGACAACGAAACTTTAATATTCAAACTGACGACAGCGAACAAAATGAAATGCAATCTGCTGAGACGTATGCCACTATGGCAGAATACGCGCAAGCACTTGCAGCATTCCTCGCTTCCATGCTTCGAATGCAAGCTGGGGAATGGACAAACTTTAAAAATATTAATAGACACAGGTTCAAACAGAAACTATATTCAACCCAAATTTGTCACTAATCCAATACCTAATCAAAAGCCTTTTAACGCTGTGTCCGTAGGGGGCAGTGTTCGTGTCACTCACCATAAAATAGCTAATCTCTTCAACCACCCCGACATAAACGTCAAGTTCTTTTTGCTGCCGACTTTAAAGTCATTTGATGCCATTCTGGGCAATGACAGCCTGAAAGAGCTAAATGCAGAAATTAAAGTAAGCAAGAAAATCATGAAAATTAAAAACATTATTCACGTACCCATCAAAGAAAAGAAATTTGAGGAGGTAATCGCCATAGTACCAAGAATTGAGCATTTAAATAAATTTCAGAGTGACAGATTAAATGAACTTCTTCAAAAATACCCTAACTTATTCGCAGAGCCAAATCAAAAACTGACCTACACAACCAATGTGAAGGCAGAAATACGAACTTCTTCAGATACACCAGTGTATTCAAAATTCTATCAGTATCCAATGAGCTTGAAAGATGAGGTAAATAAACAGGTCTCTGAACTCCTAAACGACGGTATAATCAGACCATCAAGGTCTCCATACAACTCCCCTGTATGGATAGTACCTAATAAGGCAGACGCCTCAAAAGAAAAAAAATATCGTATGGTCATAGATTACAGAAAATTAAACTTGGTTACCATAGCCGATAAATACCCTATACCAGAAATAAATGAAGTACTCGCTCAATTAGGTGACAATAAAGTCTTTTCCGTACTAGATCTTAAAAGCGGATTCCACCAAATCCCATTGAAAACGTCCGACATAGAAAAAACTGCCTTCTCCGTGAATAACGGAAAATATGAGTTTACACGACTTCCATTTGGACTAAAGAACGCGCCTGCAATTTTCCAGCGCGACTGATGACATTCTTCATGAACATATTGGCAAAATATGCTTCATCTACATTGATGACATCATCATTTTCAGTAAAGATGACGAGTCACATTTAAAAAATCTGGACAAAATTTTTCGAACCTTGCAAGAAGCCAATATGAAATGTCAATTGGACAAATGCGAGTTCTTGAAGAACAAAGTCAATTTCTTGGCTTTGTTGTTTCCGATAAAGGCATCGAGACTAATTCAGATAAAGTTGCAGCTATAGCTCAGTATCCCCTTCCCAAGACCCTAAAAGATTTAAGATCATTTTTGGGACTTTCCGGGTATTACAGGAGATTCATTGAGAATTATGCTAAGCTCGCCAAGCCCCTTACCTCGCTTTTAAGAGGGGAAGACGGACGAGTGTCCAAGAAAATGTCGTCAAAAAAATCTATTTCGCTTGACAACCAAGCACTAGAAGCAATCAAAAAACTTAAAAGTAGCCTTATATCTCAAAGATATAATACTCCGTTACCCAGATTTCAGAAAGGAGTTCCACTTGACTACCGATGCTTCCAACTTCGCAATAGGTGCAGTATTATCGCAAGATAACCAACCTATTTCATTTCTTTCAAGAACACTATCCAAAGCAGAAGAAAACTACGCCGCCAACGAAAAAGAAATGTTGGCCATTATTTGGGCCCTAAAAAGCCTAAAGAATTACCTGCACGGTTAAGCGAAAGTTAAAATGTTCACAGACCACCAGCCTTTGACTCACTCTTTAAGTAGCTGGAACGGTAATGCGAGAATCAAACGTGGAAATCTTATCTAGAGGAATACGATTACGAGATATTTTATAAACCGGGAAAAGAGAATGTGGTAGCTGATGCGCTATCCAGAATCCCACCTATAGCGCAAATAAATTCAATAGCCTCGACGCAACACAGCGACGAGAGCTCAGGCGAAGAATTAATACCAAGTATGGACGTCCCTATTAATGCCTTTAGGAACCAGATTTTCTTTCATAAAGCAGAAATGACCGACTACAAATTCAGCATACCATTCCCAACTATTCACAGACACGACATATACAGACAGCAGTACAATCCAGACGAAATATTATCCGACCTGAAAAATTATCTAAATCCCTCGGTAATAAATGGTATCTACACGACAGAAGATATAATGTGGAAAATCCAACAATTATATCCAAGTCATTTCAAAAATTTTAAAGTACGTTTCACACAGACATTAGTAAAAGACCTGACCAACACAACAGACCAAGAGGAACAAATCCTCAAGACACATAATAGGGCTCACCGAAATGCGTTAGAAAATAAAATCCAACTATCAGAGGAATTCTACTTTCCGAAAATGAAACAAAAAATAGCAAGCATAGTAAAACAATGCAAGATTTGTAAAGAGACGAAATACGATCGTCATCCACCTAACCCAGAGATTAGAGAAACACCCATACCAGAATACCCCGGACACATAATTCATATCGACATCTACTCGACAGAACGATACCTCGTACTCACAGCAATAGACAAATTTTCCAAGTTAGCAAAAGCTCAAATCATAAAATCAAAAGCAATAGAAGATATTAGGACACCACTTCGCGACATAGTTTTCTATTTTGGAGTACCAAAATTCATAGTAATGGACAATGAAAAATCCCTAAATTCTGAATCAATACGATTCATGTTAGTTGACCAACTAGGAATGCAGATTTATAAAACACCCCCCAATAAAAGTACAATTAACGGACAGATTGAACGGTTTCATTCAACACTCTCTGAAATAATGAGATGCCTCTGAAAAGAGATCAAATTCATAGGAACTTCGAAGAGCTTTTAGATCGAGCCGTTTACGAGTATAACTACTCAATTCATTCAGTAACGAAGAAAAGGCCACTAGAAGTTTTCTTTGGAAGAAGGGTTACCACGGACCCCACGCAATACGAACAGGCAAGACTGGACAACATAGAACAACTGAGACGTTAGCAGACCGAAGACCTACTAGACCACAATAGCAGAAGAAAACCAATTCGAACCTATGAGGCAAGAAAAGAGATATTTGTGAAAATAAATGCAAGATTAGGTTCAAAGCTATCAAATAGATTCAAAAAAGAAATAGTAAAGGAAGACAAGAACACTACAATACTAACAGAATCGGGACGTACAGTACATAAGAGCCATATCAAAACTTAAAAATTCACTTACAGGATGCTGATGTGCTTAGCCAACGCAACCGTTACAATAACCGATCATAACGACTTAGTCTTAATTACAGATAGTATAGACAAACTTACTACCAACAATAACAAACAGGTAATAATCAACAGACAACTAGAAGACAGATTTAATAAACTTACCAAAATTTCCAACGATATCGCAGATTCAATAAAAAGAGACTCACTTTTGAGTAACGAATTGGCCATCAGTTTTCAGAATCCAAGTTCGGCTTATTAAAGAAGAAGTCGTTAACATAAAATACGCCATCCAATGGGCGAAATTAAACATGATCAACACATTTCTGTTAAGTGAAAATGAAATAAATATAATAAATAAGTCAATCTAAAAATGGCCATATGCCACAATTAACTACCGAAGAAATGTTAGAATTCTCAGATGTCTCCATTTTACACAATGAAACGACACTCATATATTTAATCAAAATACCGAAATTAGAAACAACAGCTTTCCAAAACTATGTAATAAAACCAATAATTAAATCCAATGGCATTGTTAACCTACCGGCAAGTGAAATATTCGAAAACAAGAGTAAAAAAGAAATGTTTGGTATCAAAGGTCAATGTAAGAACCTTTATAATATAAAAATCTGTAACAAAAATAAGCTAGAATATTTAAGTCAGAATAGTTGTTTACCAAAATTACTAAGAGGATAGCAGGCAACGTATGAATTTACCAACGCAGACCATATATCCACACTAGAGGAGATCGACGAGGGAATCATCCTAGCAAACGACTTCAATGGCACCATAGCCTGGCCAGGCAATGCGAAGCAGATAAAGGGAACCTACTTGATTGACTTCTGGAACGAGACAATAATCATCAACGGCAAAGAGTTCAGCAACTCCGAAATACAAGTCGCTGAACCGGGCGTACCGCTTGTCCAAATAGCTCCCGTGGAAATTGAACGCCTACGAATCTTATCACTGAAAGAAACTCCAAACCCACTCATCTGTAAACAGGATAGCATTCATCGCATCAATAGCATCTCTCATTAGTGTAAGGGTAGAAAGAAGACAATAAACCTACAACTTGGGGACATCAAACCCGAAATACCCAAGGTAACACCGACTCCGCCAGCGACCATATACCTGCCGCCAATTACGCAATTTAACAATATACCATTCTTCTAAATACACTTGAGGACAAGTGTAAATCTAAGGGGGAAGAGTTAAGAACGAAAATATTCAAAAGCTCCAAAACTGCAACTGCAACAACATCCGGCCGTCAGGTGCAGTAGCCCCAATATTGCTGAGCCCAGCGTCTGGACAACTTCCCGCACGAGCAAGCAACTTCCCGCACGCGCAACCCAATTGCCAAAATTCGTGGAACATTTGGCCACAAGTCAGGTGCTCCAGAAATGTCGCAACGCCGCTGCTGCCTCTGCCAACGTCGCTGCCAATTCACCAAGCTCTCATAGGGTTCTTATTAGCTTAGTTTAATTAGTCTAAAATTTGTAACCAACAAGAACAGTCCTACTGGACTTAATAAAGATTAATTTTTTATAAACTAAAAACTTATAAGGATTTAACTTGTACGCAGCCGGAAATTCAGGCATCCCAGCCGAAAATTCAGGCATGTGGTGAACGAATTCTATACGGCCGCTGTACAGAACGTTTCAGTTTAAAGCTGCATGAACTCGGCGCGCAGAACTGTGAGCGCGCTGTATGAATTCTGTACAGTTTTCTGCGACAAATTTACCATTGGGATGTTTACAAGAGCGTCAAGCTCATCCATACTCTTAATGCATACCCAATGGTAAATTTGCTAAGACTTAACTAAAACGCAAAAGAAAAACTGCAAGAAATACACACAAAAAGGGTTGCAACCCATACAAAATGTAGCTGATCGAGTCTTTCTGTACACTGCAATAACTGCTGCAAAACCCTATGACAACCCTACAAAAGTGAATACAAACAAAGAAACAAAGAAAAAATCCAAGCAGCGTCCTCTGCAGCAGAACGCAATGTCAAACTCAAGCAAACGAGCGAACTCATAGCGGAGTTTGCTGCATGTATTTCGCACAGCTCAGAAACAATTCTGTGCAGCGTTCTCTGCAGCAGAACGCTATGACAAACTCAGTAAAACGATCAAGTTCGTAGCGGACTTTGTTGCAGGGAACTTTTACCACGAAGCAAACGATTCTAAGCAGCGTCTTGTACAACCAAACACTATGAGAAACTCAAGCAAACGAGCGAACTCATAGCGGACTTTGCTGCGGGGATTTCACACTTAGAGACGATCGATTCTGACTACAGAGCGCGCTCATGAAAGTTTGCAGAATCAGGGATGTGCAACTTAAAACTGAAACGTTCTGTACAGCGGCCGTATAGAATTCGTTCACCACATGCCTGAATTCCCGGCTGGGAATCTTTTTCGTGCGTAAGCAGTGTTTTTACTCTCTTGAAATGCCGTATTCTAATATAATTATTTATCTCTTTCTGTGTAAATGTGTAATTTGTATGGTGCTTTATTTTTATAATTATTTTGTTAGGTGCGTTAATTTGTATCGTTTGTCAAACTTAATTCAATGCAAGCTGATTAACCGACCCCCAGGCGAACAGTCATTCAATGATACGAGTTCTGTGTAGACAAAAGAATGGATTAAATATATGCCATATTAATGCTCAAAGTTTAACTAGGAAGATTGATGAATTTCGATATATTTTTCTAAATTCCAATGTTGATGTTATATGTTATATCCGAAACATGGTCTCTGTCTGAAATGTCTGATTTTAATATTGTAATCCAAAATAGTCGTAAAGCATAATGACGGAAGTGCCGTAGAGTTTATGTTTGTTGAGATAAGCTGCCCCAAATATGAACATAAAGTACTTGTTGGTTGTGTGTATCGTCCTAATCGATCTGTTGACCATGACCCTTTTAATCACTGATATTTAGATTATCCATCGAATACTTGGACATTGTAATTTTGGGTGACTTCAATAGTAATTTACTCGCTGAGAATCATCTCATCGATAAAATGCTATCATTTGGACTTAATGTTGTGCAGTGCTGCCATAACAGCCCTTTTAGTCAGGGTTCGCAAAAACTACTCCGTAGCAGCAAGAGTTACACAATTTTGCTACGCTTCGCTACCGCTCTCGATTTGAACAGAGCCGTAGCATAGCCTTAAAAAAGGATTTGCTCTGCTCGGAGCGGAGTTTTGTCGCGTCAAAAACTATGCTATAGCTCTAGCAAAAAACTTGAATTATATGCGCTACGGCTACGTAGCGGTAGCTAAAAAACTGAGAGCGAGATGAGAGCAGAGCAAATGCAATTTTTTTCATTTACTACGGCTCTTGTGTGATTTTGATTTTCCTACAATTTTGTGATCTGAATTTTATTCATGTGTAGTGTATTCATTCACAATATTTAAATTAAATCAAAGTTTTTAATAAGTTAATCGGAATAACAAATTTTACGTAATGGAAACTTATAAATTAATCCTCGTCTTCAATAAACTAAATTGTCGATTGCACTATCTAAGTGTGTCGAATTAGCTTGACAAGAAGTATATTTTCCAAAGTTTCGGATTAATGATTACGGTTATCCGTAATCTCTCTATTGTTACCATATGAATTAAGAAGTTTAAGTTATTGTTTATTTATAGTTTTTTTTTAGATTAAGTTGCAATATTTACTTGAGTTGGTGGTATAGCAAAACATACTTTGCTTAGGGTATACAGCTCTGGATCGCTTGACTTCCTATCTCTCCAGAAATTCAAAACATTTAAATTAGCTTTCATATACGGCAATTTCAACGTTTCAATCTTTGATCTCATCTTGGAAGTACCCTGCTAGCATTTAAAAAGTTGTCCAATAGCTCGAAATTATTCTGCTGCCAGATATCATTTGAATTAGTTGAAGCTGTTAAATTGGGAATGGGACTGTGCATTTTGATTTGTTCCCACAATGTCTTTAAAAAATTTATAGCCTTTCCTTTTTGTGAGTCTTTAAGAATATGATGGAATCTAGGGTCCAAGTATAGACAAGCGTCGAAGCCCACATTTGATACCAATTTTTTGGTTCGTGCTTCCATACTTTCAATAAGCGTCTTTCCGATTATATAATAATTGAATCATTAGACGAGTTTGTTGCTAAAATTTGATTAGTGGCTAGTTTGCAAGTCAGCCATATAGCATAGAAATTTCCGTAATGTAATTGTTCTTCTTGGAACTGTACTATAGTCTTTTGGAGTGGAGCCATAATAGTAATGTACGATTCTATAAAGTCCCATAAAAAGTCATCCGCTTTGAAACTTTCGTCATCTGTATTGTTATCCACATTTTCAACAAGGTTTAATATATTTTTTGCTTTGTTAAGTTGGTCAATCATGTTGAATGTTGATCCCCATCTTGTTGGACAATCCAATTGAGGTAATGTAAACTTTCTTAATTCAAATAAATCACGGTAACCGTTTGAAGTCTTCCGAATGTATTTAGTAAGATTGCGGCATTGAAACAAACACTTTCTTATAATTTTAAGCTTTGTTACGTCAAGTGCGCAAAGCTGTGCAGTGTGTGCTGCACATCGACATATTTGTATATCACCCACATGAATATTTTCTGTTCTTTCAAAGTAGTCGATTTGTTTCGTGTAGTCACTGTTCTTTTGTTCAATACAGGCTTCGTCGAATTCGTCATCGCTTTTGTACATTTGTGATAACATTTTTGAAGTTTTTATCATATTGGCCCCGTTATCCGATGTTATTGATACAATTTGGCTCAGTTTTATTTCGTAATTATCTAAAACAAATATTATTTCTTTAGCGAGATTTTTGGATGTACTTGATTCAGCTCCTTTTAGTTCCACCATTCTAAGAATTCGCGATCTTATTTCATTTTTGCTGATGAATTGAGCACTGATGCCAAAAATATTTCGACCCAGCCGCGTAGCACTATCAATTTTTAAAGATAACATGCGATTTTTACTTTCGTGTTGCATTTCAAGTCTAATATTCGCTGCCACCTGTTTTAGTACAGATTTCCATTTGTTGCCATTCAACTGAAAGTTTTTTCCACATTTGTCGGAAATACCTTTACATATGGGGTCAATTATGTTTCGCATATTGATTGAGTTGAGCACATTGAATGGAACGCTTTCTTCAGTGACGAGACCAATGTATGACCGAATTAAAATTTTTCTGCTGATTTTAACCTTAGTTATTTGATGTTTTAAATTTTTTGAAGTGTCAAGGCTAACAGAATAATCATCTTTTTCATCAACTTTGATGTCGTGCAATTTTAAATGCTTCTTTAAATTAAAAACACGATCCTTTTTCAATACTCGACAACATTTTTTGCATTTAACGTAGTCGTCATGACTCTCATCGAAATATTTAAATATGTTGAAAGTTTTCTTCTTTGGTGCCATGTTTACGCATTTAATCAATTAGTCGAATTCACGGTGATATTTTTTTATAATTATTAAATTTTAATTTTTTTTTAGTTTTGACTGTCTTGTACGCGTCTACACTCTTAGACTGCTCCACCGGAAAAGGATGACTTCTCATTTGTTATCTTACTTGTAAATTTTTTCTTTCATACTTGTCACTGTCTTTAAGACCTGTCAGTGCATATTTTCAACACTAAACAATGAACAACACTTTTGGGCCATAATCGGCAGAGGCAATCCTTACCTCACACCTTGCTTTAAGTGGTAATCCTGGTAGTACAGCATAAGACAACTCTGTTACATAACTGTCTTTATTGGTAATTAACGGTTAAAATAACAATGCATTACAAAACAGAGATTAAAAAAAACGATCACAAAATTGTAGGAAAATCAAAATCACACGAGAGCCGTAGTAAATGAAATAAATTGCATTTGCTCTGCTCTCATCTCGCTCTCAGTTTTTTAGCTACCGCTACGTAGCCGTAGCGCATATAATTCAATTTTTTTGCTATAGCTATAGCATAGTTTTTGACGCGACAAAGCTCCGCTCCGAGCAGAGCAAATCCTTTTTTATTTTTCGGCTATGGCTATGCTACGGCTCTGTTCAAATCGAGAGCGGTAGCGAGAGCAATTCGAAATACTACGGAGTAGCGTAGCATTTTCAAACCCTGCTTTTAGTGATAGATCTATCACTTTTTCGATAGATTTGTCACCAAAATTTTAGAAAAAGCCCCTATCACCAAATCTATCACCTTTTCAATTGCTTTGAAGTTAATGTCATTGAGAGCCAGAAATTAAATTATCAACAATTCCGAAAAATGTATACAACAAAAATTATGCGAGTCGTGGGTAAATATGCCCAATTTTGTGGAGTGGATTGAACATGATGCTGACGACTCCAACTAGGCGTACTGCAAATTATGAAAAACAAGCATAACAGCAAAAGTAGACAAGCTTCAAGCGCATACAGAAACAAAAAAACATAAGCAGCACGCCTATCCGTTTGCGCAAAAGACAGTCATAAATGTATCGCCTGAAATGAAAATTCAGCATGCAGAATGGGAGGCGGCATTATCCATGTATATACGTATTGCCCATCACTGTGCAATTGCTCCTATTGACCATTTAAGAGAGCTGTGCAATCAACAGTTTTGCTCTAAGAGTGTGCAACAGTTACAGCTGTACCGCACTAAATGCAGCAGCATAATAAAAAACATCCTGGCTCCTCATTTTAATAAAGATCTTCGCGATGATATTGGAAATGCCAAATTTAGCTTTTGTCACCTTTTTTGTCACCTTTTTTAAATTTTTGGCCTTTTTTTGTCACTTTTTCTGGCCTGTTTTTGTTATCGATTAATGGCAGCACTGATGTTGTGAACTCCACCATGCCGATTCACTTTACTAGAACTTGTAGTACTCTTTTGGATGTTGTGTTTGTCAATGACCCACCTAAATTAATTCTACTTTAAGCGTAGTACGCTCTAGCTGAAAACATTTTGGACGCTCGAAATGTTCGATGTTTTGAGGTCGGGCCTTACAGAATTCAGTGTGACAGCATAATACCAAAAAATCACTAAAAAGTTGGGAGATTGTTGGTGCTTTGCTGCTGTGGTCACACTGTTGCGTCAGCTGTTCACAACAAACAAATAAATACAATTTCAAATATCCAAAGTGACAAAATGGACCAAATGGTATATGGTATTTGTGGCTGTCCTGAAGCGATCTCCATGCTGACTTGCAATCTTGTACTGCAATCAAAGTAATCCATTAAATATTGTCTCATAAACAGTCCAAGAAAACTTACCAGGTTTGTAAAGCGCCTCTGCAATACCCTCCCATGCACTTTCGATAAAAGTCGCATCAAAATGCTTTATATCGGTTAAATTCCATATGATTGGCCTCTCTCTCACCTCTTCAATTAGCCTTATTCGTTCTTCATTTTCGAAGACATCAATTCGGCTCTTATTTTGTTGCTTATTTTTTCCCGCCATTGTTGTTCATAGATTTCGACTAGTCAAAACAACGATTCAATCGATGTTTTGAAAGGTCAAAATAAAGCTGCCATCTGTTGAGCAAACAGTGTTATAAAACGCCAGAAAATATTCTGAGCTGCCCATATTTAGGTACAGTGTACATACGTTTAGAAATGGCCTTTCAAAATAATTTCGAGCATGTTTGCAACCCTTTTTTTTATATGAAGTTTTGGCCTTGCAAAAATATTTTCGGCTAGAGCGTACTATGCTTTATGACCAAATAACTGTACCTGTCTTCTCTAAACATGATCTAGTTTTTGTGTCTTATGATATATTTTATAATAAAGTTGAACATACGATTACATATAATGATTATAGAAACTTTAGCATGGATTACTTGAATGACGAATTGACTAGACAAATAGATTTAAATGAGCTAAATGTAAAATTTTTGATTGCCAAGTACCTGAGATTACGCACAACGACTATCTGAACTGTGATGCACTAAGCTGTGATATTAGCTTTATGTGCGTAAACAAATATGATGTCCTTAAATCTATGTTAAATGTTAAATCAAACGCAGTAGGCTTAGATGAAATTGACTCCAAACTTGTTAGAATAATACTTCCCGCCAATCTTAGCTTGATTACACAAATAATTAACACTGCATTCACAACATCGGTATTCCCTATAGAATGGAAGCTGGCTAAGATACTCCCAATCCCTTAAGATAATGGAGAATTTCGGCCTATTTCGATTTTACCATATTTTTCTAAGATATTCAAGAGCCTAATGGCAACCCAAATTAATGACTGTATGGTTACTAATAGGCTCATCAGCAATAAGCAGTCAGTATTTCGAAAGAACAGGAGCTGCTCAACAGCAATTCTAAATATTGTCAAAAAAATTAAACTAAATATGGATGATGGAAAAGTAACGTTTCTGACACTGCTTGACTATAGCAAAGCATTTGATACTGTCAATTACGACATTTTATGCACAAAAATTAAAAGGCTCTACAAATCAAATAGAGCGCTCTGCAATATTAACGAATGGTCGAAGAAAAATGGACTAGGACTAAATTCTGAAAAATCTAAATGAATTGTGATTTATAAGAAAGCTATTAACACGCAACAGTTAGGAAAATTAAAAATCGAAAGCAGTGCAATAGATAACGTTGATAAAGTTACAAACTTACTACTGTGGGCAAAAATTAAGGTGAATTTGTTTGTATAATTAAAAATCTTTATTTATTCTTGTAAATCAATTTCATCCCCTTTAAAGTAATCCCCTCTCGATGAAATACACTAATGCCAACGTTTTTTCCAAACCTCGAAACATGCCAAATAGTCCCTTTCCGGTATAGCCATTAGCACTTTATTCGATTCAGCTTTTATCTCCTCAATCGACTCGAAACGCGTTTTCCGGAGTGGTTTTTTGAGTTTCGGGAATAGCCAGAAGTCACACGGAGCCAAATCAGGCGAATACGGTGGTTGCGGAACGATATGCGTTGAATTTTTGGCGAAATGGTCACGAAGAACGAGTGCAGTGTGAGACGGTGCATTATCGTGATGCAAAAACCAAGAGTTGTTGGCCCTTAATTCTGGTCTTTTTAGACGAATTGCTTCACGTAAACGACGCATAACGCTCAAATAATATTCCTTTTTAACAGTTTGGCGAGGTGGGAGGAATTCATAGTGCACCACACCACGAAAATCGAAAAAAACTGTCATCATGACCTTGATTTTTGAGCGAATTTGACGCGATTTTTCGGTCTCGGCTCACTTTTAGTCGATATTCGCTCGATTGATCGGTAGCTCCGATATCGTTAGCGTAGATCCAAGTCTCATCGCCCGGAATAATGCGTTATTTTATCCTGATAATCAGAAAACATTGTTTCACGTACTTCCACGCGGGGCTTTTTTCTATGAAATTGAGCGTTTTTAGCACCAAAATCGACAAATGCACATTTGGCGTCGCACAGTGGGGCCATTGCTCATTTTACTTTGAAAAAATCATAACTTTTATACCAAATGAGATAATTGAAAAATTTTAACGCCATATGATAGAAAACTCTTCAACCTATAAAATTAGTGTTTAAGAAAAGTGCCACGCCCCCTAGATACTTACTCAGGGGCTATCAATGTTGAAATTTGTGAAAAAAAATAATTTTTATGCCACCTAAAAATAAATATTTTTTAAAATTTCTGATTTGTTTTGTTTTATTTATTATTTTCAAAAAGTTAAAAAAAAATATTTTTTTTAAATTTTTATTGAAAAAATTATTTTGTATTTTTTGGTGTAAATTATCAGAATTGCATATATCGACCTAATTCCTATTGCATCTATATGATATACTAGTCCGATTTAAACCAATCTGACATATTCAGGCATGCCACAGAAATCTCTTTCACTTGACTTTCACGTCAATTTCATTTCTCCATGCCACAGTCCAATCACCTGAACAATTTTGAGTGAGATGAAATCATCGCTCAATTCACTGGCATCCGATGCCATGAGAATAATGTCACATTTTTTGTCCGAATTTTTGAATTTAGAGTTGTCGAGAAACTTTTATTGTTTGCCGCGCCAATAACTTTTAAATTTTTTTAAGCTATACAATATCAAATATTATATAAATAAATTGAAAAATATAAATTAAATAAGAATTAAAATGAAAATTTGATATTCTGCAATGATAATCTTAAAAAAGTTGCCAAACAAACCCTTGGGAAATTTAATCTGAGAAGGGGCCAATCCTAGCAGCCTAGTTCGAAAAGGTTGGTGAACATGCTAAAAACTATAAATTACTCGAAGTTCTGTGGCACGGAGAAATTTTCGAAGTGGAATTGCTTTTGTCTGAAATCGCTTTCACTAGTGATTTCTGTGGCATGCCTGATTATGAATCTGGGGTAGTCTTATACATCCAGACCAAATTTGGTTCACATCGGACCACTATATCATATAGCTGCCATAGGAACAATCCGACGAACTATGCAATTAAGCCGCATGTTTTTTGTGAGGCTGCCTTAGTTTTTTTGATTTTTCTTAAATAGTTGGACACGGACAGGACAAAACCATATATATTTATTTAGAGAAATGAATATTGAAACGTTTTTAAGTTAGTGTACCTCGGGACAGCTCTGAACAAGAGAGATATCGGGTACCAAAGTTAAAAGAAAAAACGACAGAGGCATGTGTTTTTCAGGGCCACAGGCTGAAAAACGTGGCAAAAATCATTTTTTGGTGTAAACGTTCGAAAAAGTAATATAAGCATTCGATAGAAAATTTTTTAAAGATTAAGAATCAAAAAGGATTTTTAGATCAAGAAAAATTGTGGGTAATTCAATCTTTCAAGGTTGACCCATTTATTAAAAAAAAAAATAGTCTTGGACTATTTTTGAACTATTTTTGATAGCCCCTGAGTAAGTATCTAGGGGGCGTGGCACTTTTCTTAAATACTTATTATATAGGTTGAAGAGGTTTCTATCATATGCCGTTAACATTTTTCAATTA
Source organism: Drosophila subquinaria (assembly GCA_037043405.1). Classification (NCBI taxonomy): domain Eukaryota; kingdom Metazoa; phylum Arthropoda; class Insecta; order Diptera; family Drosophilidae; genus Drosophila; species Drosophila subquinaria. The sequence goes on along the minus strand of JBAMBL010003275.1, from coordinate 125,409 downwards.
TCTCATTTGTTACAAAAGTTATGATTTTTGCAAAGTAAAATGAGCAATGGCCCCACTGTGCGTCGTACAAAACTAATCGTAAATATATTACTGATAATAACATTCACATGAAATTTGGCCCAGATGTTATTAACAGTGCTGCCCACTCATAAAAACAATAACTAACGCGAAATTTTAATCCCGCGAAGTTTGAATTGAAAATTCACCTTGCTTTTTGCCCACAGTAGTAGGTATTGTTTTTAACAAAACTCTTACTTGGACTGACCACATCAGCAAAGCTGTAGGCAGAACCTATGCCTCACTTCGGATATTATACCTGACGCAGCACCTCTTACCAATAAATATTATACTTCTTATTGCTAAGACATACTTGACACCCGCACTTTTCTACGGAGTGGAGATTTTCTGCAATACTGACTGCATCAGCGCAGAGTCAATGTTGCATTTAACAACATAGCTAGATATTTGTTTAACCTCAGACAAATAGATCATACATATTCCTACTCGCTCAAAATTTATAATTTTAGATTAGAACACTGGATAAGTCTCAGAGCATTAATATTGCTGCATAAAATAATTACAACAAAAGAACCGAATTACCTGTATACAAAACTGAACTTTTCTACCTCACGAAGAACAAGCAATATCATAGACATTAGACATCGACTCTCATCGTCTGAAAAACACTTTTCTGTACATGCTGTTCGCCTTTGGAACAATATTCCACATAATTTAAAAATAATTAGAAGCACACCCATTTTTAAACAAACTTTTCATGCACCTACAAAATCATATATATATATAAATCTCAAGCAATTATATTAAAAATTTTATTTAAAATTGTATTCACTTAAATCAAAATCAAATTTTGTAATAATTATCATAAGTTACTTTAGAATAATTGTACTTTCAATCGTGTATATCACTAAATTTGACTAGGGCCATAATCATAAGTTCCTTACAAGTCTAAAAATAACACTCTTTATATTTGGCACTACCCATTACATCCTGACAAAATTTGGTAAATTCTGATTACTATATCTTGCCATAGCAAATTTAACCAGACAGTCTTTTGCATAAATTTAAAAAAGCATATAAATATTTTTTGTTTTACTGCAGCATTATAAAGGTAAAAAGCGCGCGAAACTTTTTATTGACTTTGAGAGCTTGCCAATATTTTTCTGCAAATTAAAACCTAAACAAAAATAATAATTATATTAAAGCACAGTACGCTTTAGCTGAAAATCATGTTTGAAAGGTATCAACTCCATATAAAAACAAGTGGGAAAGGCTATAGTCGAGCTCCCGACTATAGGATATCCGTTACTTATTTATATAAATTTGCTTACATTGCTTAAAAACTTTAATCTGATATTACCACCTTACTAGGATGATAGGTAAAAATAGTAGTGTCGTTCACGTAGGGAAGTTGCTTGGAATCATCAAGGCAGATAGAAGCGCCCAACCGATTGAATCAAAGAATCGATGTTGTTTTCCAATGATGTTCGATATAGTAGAGGAGGATTTTATTCTGTAGAAAATACAACTTTGTATAGTCTTAAGAATATAACTAAATTCTTACCGCAGTGAATGCTTTCCATCCCGGGTTTTAACAAAAGGCACTCAAAATTCCATTACATTTGCTTATATGTATAAAAACAATGTGACCAGCGCAGCTGTCCATTCCAATCACGAATCCAATGCTTACAGCAACTATCGATACAATTTCTATCTTATCACCTATCGATTCTAATGTATCCCGCGACATCCCCTTCCCCGTGAAGAAGCTGCTTCACTCACATCCAAAATTGCCATTTTGGAGACTCGGGCTCGATCACGATCAGCAACGCGCACACTTGAACGTCATGAGGTCTCAACCATCATGGGAGGACAGCGATATATCAACTCAGCGATGCGCGACAAGTTCGCAAACCTCATGGAGCTACAAAAGGCGGCTCAAAGTTTCTGCAACTTAGAAAAAATCAATGGTGAAGCGCAAACTACGCCGTCACTTGCAATGGGACAAGGCGGTTCAATGGCAGATAAAATCGCACTTAATGCTGGCAGCAACCTGGGTCAGAAAGCCACTCCAAAACGTCCGAGGGATCAGACCTTGGCGCAGCGAAACACGCCACCCAAAAAATCGAGGATGAGAGCAAACGCTATGTTGCAATCAAAGATGGCAGGTGAAAAATCATTGCAGGATGTTGCTCCACAAACCAAGGAAGCTTGGAATAAAGTAGCGAGCCGCCACAATAGAGTGCGCAAAGCCAAACCAGACGCAATTCTGGTGCAAGGAGTAGGAGAATGCACGTACGCAGATTTGCTGAAAGCCGTTAAGACCCACCCGTCCTTAAAGGACATAAGTAATGACGTACAGGGCATACGAAAAACGGAGAATGGCAGCCTACTGCTGCGTCTGCCCAGGAGTTGCAGCTAGCGGTCAAAAATACCCTAGGGGATAAAGCAGCGGTCAAGAGACTCACAGAGCTTGCACAGTTGGAGATCCGTGATCTGGATGAATTGACAACAAAGGAGGAAATATGCGAGGCTTTAAACTCAAAAAATACGAGCATCATGCTGGCACCAGAGGATGTAAAATCGATTAGGAAATCGTTTAGCGGAACGCAAATTGCTACACTCTGTGTCGCGGCTAACAAAGCAAGCTCAATTCTGGAGCTTGAGAAAGTGCGAATTGGTTGGGTCGTCTGTCTCATCCGCAACATTATCCAACCAAAACGATGCTTCAGGTGCCTTGACTATGGGCACATTGCAGCACACTGCAAATGCTCCGAAGACTTCAAAGGCGCATGCTTCAAATGTGGGGAAAGAGGCCATGTTGCAAAAGATTGCCAGAACAATGCGAAGTGCGTTCTGTGTGTTTGAAAGGGAGCACCTAAAGCAGACCATTCTATGGGCAGCTACAAATGCCCATCTTATCGCGAGGCCATACAAAAAGCAAAATGGTAAAAGCACTCCAAATCAATTTAAATCACTGCATCGCCGCACAGGACTTACTGAAGCAAACTGTTAAGGAATTAGACATAGATATAGTATTTTTGTGTGAACCATACAAAATTGGATCGACGAACGAATGGGCTGCGGATGTCACGAGGAAAGCAGCGTTGTGGGTCTGCAGCAAAAACCCGATGTATATGAAATCGTTGCACGCTGGAACCGGCCACGTCAGAGCGCAGGTCGAAGGATCATGGATCTACAGCTGCTACATGGCGCCAAGTTGGACACTCGAGGAATTCAGTAGTCTACTAAATGACCTCGTCGAAGACGTCCGTGATCACTCGCCGGCAGTTATCGGAGGAGACTTTTATTCTTGGGCTTTGGAGTGGCAGTCACCCGTTATAAATGCCAGGGGGCGGGTGCTCCTTGATGCCTTCGCAACGCTAGACGTCGAACTGCTAAATCGAGGTTCCACACACACCTTCAGTCGAGGCGGAATGGGTTCCATTACAGACCTGACTTTTGCCACAAGCTGTTTAGCCAGATCAGCAACATGGAGTGTCAGCGAAATCTACACAGCCAGCGATCATAGGGCCATCGTCTTTAACTTCGGAGGCAGAAACTCGGCACATTCCAATACGCCAACCAGGACACACTACAAGTCTGCTACGCTTGACGTTGACGCGTTCCAACTAGCCATTGGCAACATGTCCGTCAGTGGAAATGCTGAAACCATGGCTCAGCAAGGTGCCCAGGCCCTACAACATGCCTGTGGGGTGAGCATGCAGCGTTCCAGAAGCTACAGACGCCACAATGCTGTCTACTGGTGGACGGACCACATAGCCAAAGCACGTGCTGAATGCCTAAAAGCACGAAGAGCATACTGCAGAGCCAGGGGCACCGAAGCACATGCGAGCCTTAGACTACAGTACTGCGACAAACAAAGGCTGCTGAAGAGAGCCATAAAGGAGCAGAAAAGGCTTTGTTTTCTCAGGATGTGTGAGGAAGCAGACCACGACCCTTGGGGCCAGGCCTATAAAGTGGTAATGAAGAGAACGAGATCCTTCAAAAACTCAGTGCCAACGGATAAAATGCAATTGACGGCCATTGTGAGCACACTTTTTCCGCACCAGCATGAAGGGAATCCCGAATACTCAAATGAGGAATAAAATAATCACCCCGTGGCCTTAAGAACGACACAGCACCGGGACCGGACGGCATCCCAAACAGGGCGCTTAAATTGGCAATCAGTGATCAGACCAATGTGTTTGTTAAACTATTTAACAAATGCCTTGATGAAGGAGTGTTCCCGACGCCATGGAAGGAGCAACGCCTGGTGCTGATTCCAAAGCCGGAAAAGCCACCAGATGACCCGTCGGCATACAGACCCATCTGTCTTCTGGATTCCGTCGGAAAAGTCTTCGAGAGGCTGATTTGCTCCCGCCTAAACGATGCCATCACTCTGTCTGGCGGCCTCTCCGATCACCAATACGGCTTTCGAAAAGCTCGCTCTACGATTGATGTCATTTCAAGAGTAACGCGCATCGCTGGAGATGCCATCGAAGGGAAGCGCTGGAAGGGAGGCTCAAAACAATATTGCCTTGTAGTCACTCTAGACGTAAAGAATGCCTTTAACTCGGCATCGTGGAGTCGCATACTGGAGGTGCTGCAAAGCTTTGGTACGCCACGAAAGCTGTTAAAAGTCATTAGCAGCTATCTGGACAGCAGGTGGCTATCGTATGACACAGAGGACGGCGCAGAACGATACAAAGTCACATGTGGTGTCCCACAAGGATCAGTCATAGGCCCGATTCTGTGGAACGCGGTATACGACGACGTCTTGCGCCTAATCCTACCTCACGGAGTGGAGATCACAGGGTTTGCCGATGACGTGGCTCTCACTGTGGTCGCCAAGGAGACAGTTGCGGCTGAGCAAATGGCCAAATCAGCAATCAACCAAATCCATCGCTGGCTGTCGTCGGTTGGACTGCAACTGGCGGAGGAGAAAACAGAATCGGTGCTAATAAGTAGCCGTAAAGCAGTTGAAACTGCAACGCTAAGGCTGGGAAACTCGTCCATCACGTCAAGAAGGGTCATAAGATATCTGGGCGTTATGCTAGATACCCGCCTATGCTACCGGGAGCATCTACAGAAGACAAACGTCAAAGCTGCGGAAGTCGGCAGATCTATTAGCCGCATAATGATGCATCATGGTGGTCCACAAACTTGCCGTAGACAACTGCTACAGAGCGTGGTCACTAGCACAATTCTGTACGGTGCTCCGATCTGGGCCAGCGCTACTAACACAAGAAGCTACCTAAAGGGCATTGAGGCAACTCGTCGAATGGGTGCGCTCAGAGTCAGCAGAGCCTTTGGCACTGTCTCGGGAGAGGTGGTTTTGGTGATTGCAGGAGCCATCCCCATTGACATCCTGGCGCAGGAGAGAAGTGAGATCCACAAAGCCAAAGGTGCTTCCCAGCTTCCAGTCGACATGATGCGAATTAAAGCTGTAGAACGCGAGCGTAGCCTTTCTAAGTGGCAGCATAGATGGGAAACCTCCGACAAGGGACGCTGGACAAGACAGCTTATAAGACGAATCGAGCCTTGGTTCAGTAGAAGGCATGGTGTGCTGACTTTTTACTTGACGCAATTCCTCAGCGGGCACGGTTGCTTTCGCTCATATTTGCACAGATTTGGACATGACCAATCCCCCCTATGCGATATGTGCGGCACCGTTCTGTTAACATGTCCACGGTTCGACACGGAGAGAAGCCAGATGGAAAACATAATCGGTGGACCAATCGAGGTGTTCACTCTAACAACAAAAATGCTAGAGGGCGATACAAAGTGGAGCGCAGTGTGCAGCTTCGCCGAGATCGTTGGAACGAGGCACCGCAGGATGGAGCGGGAGCGAAACAGTCTTCAAGTTGAAGCGGCGAGATAAGCAAATATTTTAAAGTAGGTATGTATTTTGTGAATTCGTATAAGGATCAATGTGACTGTATTTCCTCTTGTTTCGTCCTATCTAAATAGTATTTTTCAATGAGCGAATATCACGGAGATTGAAATCCCACTTCTCACGGCTTGTACAAACTTGTTTTTTCTATCTATTATTATTGTATTTCTAAATTAATAATTATTTTAATTGAAGAACGCAATGGATAAGGCTTTTAACATTATTAACAAGAACAACAACTCTGAGCTTAAAGTTGTCAACGATAAGCTGGACAACTTGTCAGCAAGGATGAGCGTAATGGAAGGCAACGTGGCAAAGATGCTAGTCACATTAAACAAGATAGCCGTCACCCTAACGACCACAGCGCCGTCTGTTAAGTTTCCACTTCAATCGGTTGGCGAAGTGGAGGATTTCAACAACCAAATCAATGGAGACTTACAAAAACATGTAAATTATAAACTGGATTTAAAAAAAAATCTATTAAGACAAAATCGCCTAATATTTTCAGATTAAAGCATAGTACGCAAACTCAAAAAAAGGGCTGGCGTAAGCCCAAACTCCATATAAAAAAAACACTGGCGTAAAATCAAGAAGAAGAACTTGATATTTATTACGCTCGGGTGTCCGCAGACTAAATAAAATAACAGAGCTGTTAAGTAAAGTAACAGAATGGGCAGCACTGCTGACAGGCCCAGCGAAACATCAAACTGTTTAGAGTTTCGCTGGGTATACTGGAGATAAATGTCTGGCACACAAGTGAAAACTATGAAGACTAATTAAATTTGGTCAATAACGATGACAATATTGGTAGATTATAGGCAAGAACGTAAGTTAAAATGGTTTTTATAGATATTTTGGTATTTTTTTCATTAACACAAATGGTGAATCCTCATTAAAAGTTCAATATCGATGGGTGCACCCAACATGCGCTGTGGCTGCGGGGCATCGCATATTTTTTCTCTATAAACTTTAATTTGCATTTTTCACTGCCTATTCTGTCCTCTTTCATCCAAATCAGTTCAGCATGTTCAAATTTAAAATAAACCGCCGCTGACGCATAGTGTTACCACTCAACTTTTTGTTATTTTCCGTGTTGCATTGGCAACACTGGGCTTACGCTCGTCGACAGCTAAATATTGAGCACTTTATGCCGCGTAAAATTTAGTTAGCTTGCGTACTAAGCTTAACATGTTAAGAATCATTCTGATGCCAGAAGGCATCAACAAAAACTTAAATCGAGTTTTTAACCCGTCAGTTATCATGGAAATGAACTACGGAGGAACAAAATCCAAGAAGGGGCTTAGCTCCTTTAAGAATTTGAATAACGCTCTCTATGGTAAGTAATTAAAAACAATCAATTCATCCGAGATATCTTACTAATAGAATCATTTTGTTTTCACAGAAGCAACTAAAAGAGAAGGTTATGCTTTCGATGACTACAGAAGAGACGTTCGTGCGGCCTTTGCCAAAGTCAAAAACCGAGTGTACAAAGAAACGTGCAAAGACAAGAAGATGAAACGGCAGGCAACTGAAGAGGAGCAAGAACAATAATAATAACAATAACAATAACACTTAATTAAAACAAATTTGTAAAAAAAAAGAAAAATATACATAATATAAATTAATTATATATACGTATTTTATTTTATATGCATTGGAATATTAAAATTTCTCTAAAATATATGTTCTTTTGGAATACATTCCTGGTACCTTCCAAAAGGAACCTTCCGTTCTGCCTTCTTTTTCCACATTCTGGACAGTAGATTTTGGAAATCAATATAGGAAACAGTAATGTTAGTTAGCAGTGCAATAACAGAGCCACTGCCTTTTTGCCTTCTATTTTCCACATTCTGGACACTAGATTTTGGAAATGAGTTTTGGAAAGGAAAATGTTAGTTAGCAGGGCAATAACAGACCCCTTCCAAAGTAGCTTCTAAAAACCTAGTTCTATTCCTGTCTTGCCCCTATATAAAAACGAAAGGAAAAAGTCAGATTTGGGAACTAGTTCTAGTAGGAATTTGAACGTGTAAAATAGTAGGTTTTGGAAGCATCCAGGTTTTACTGGGCACTCGAAATATTAAAGTATTTGTTTCACATACAAAGTACAGTTGACATAAAAACATTTATTTTACAAATGTGATTTTGGTAAGTTTTAGGCGCTGTTTTCTAGTGTCTTGTTATACTGATTATTCAGAAAAAAAAATATATTAATGGGATTCCGGTAAGCGTTTTAGATTTGGTTTAGATTATTTTTAACCAAATCTAAATCAGCTGACGAAACGACCCTTTTTGCAAACTGATTATTTTTAGATTTCGTGAACAGCTGACAGCTTGGGCGAACAGCTAATTGACAACTAAAAAGTTTACAAAAATGGGCATAATTGCACAAAATGCCGAAAGAAAGTCAGAAAAGGATATTTATAAACGTATTAAACAAAAGTTTGCTCATCGAATATGTTTTTAATGAATATTCGCAGATTTGAGTTGAAACCAAATCAAAATGAAAACGAAATCAGTCTCAGAGCTGATTTCACGAAATCAATTAGTAAGACCACATTTCCCTGATTTGCTCTGAGCACACTGAAAATTTTGTATGGAGCTGCTGTAAACAGCTGACTGCGAAATCTAAACCAAATCTAAAACGCTTACCGGAATCCCACTATTATTTTGCGGATTTCATTCCAAAGTATCTGCTCTCATTATCTGAAAATTTTTTTGTTGTCATAGCCAAGTATCCAGTACCGCGCAAAAATTCCTGTCGAAACTTATATGGAAAAACTGTGCCAGGAATTTTTATTGTACGTTTTTGTTGCTTGTGCTCGATTTTTTAAGAAGAGAAAATCGATTCAAAATCAAATTTTTTTAATACAAAAAACTTTTGTAGCTTGTTTTTTTTATACTTTAATTGGTTTGCTTTTTCTCTGTAGTATTTATATATATTATCACAATTTTAATGTGTTATTTAATAGTTTATCATTAATAAAAAAAAAAAATTAAAATAAATTCAAAATTAAAATAAATTCAGGTTCAAATGACTAAAGCTAACTTCATTTAATTCTAATGAGAGATGGAAAAACAGCTATTCTTATTCGCGCCCTTACGTTCCCAAACACAAGTAGCATTATTCTTTTTAAAGAAATCGATTTTTCTAAGCATAGTACGCTCTAGCCGAAAATATGTTTGCAAGGCCAAAACTCCATATAAAAAAAAGGGTTAAAAACATGCTCGAAATTATTTTGTAAGGTCATTTCTAAACCTATGTACGCTGTACCTAAATATGGGTAGCTCAGAATATTTTCCGGCGTTTTACAACAATGTTTGGTAAACAGATGGCATTTTTTTTTTGACATTTCAAAACATCGATTTAATCAGTGTTTCGATTAGTCGAAATGTTTTTGAACAGAAATGGCGACCAGCAAGCAGCAAAATAAAAGCTTTTTTGTTGTTATCAAAGTTATTTATTTGTTTGCTGTGCACAGCTGACGCAATAGTGTGACCACAGCAGCATAACATCAACAATCTCTCAACTTTTTAGTGATTTTTGGTATTATGCTGTCACACTGAAGTTTGTAAGCCCGACATTAAAACATCGAACATTTTGAGCGCCCAAAATGTTTTTAGCTAGAGCGTAAAGGAAAATTCATTTTATTTATTTTTTGTTTCCTATTAGTATTAAGATTAAATGTAAAATATAAAATGTATATATTATAAATTTAAAAATTCAAGAAACGTATGGTAGTATAATGGATTACTGTTCAAAAATCAATGGAAGCGAATGTATCTTATATGTGGGTAAGAGAAGGCATAGTCGGATCGGTCTGAAACTAAAATATATTTTCTTGTACATTGATACTATCACTTATACCAAATTGTAAGTCTCTAGTTTTATTATTTTAGTTTACATCAGTTGTCTGGCCCAATGTGAATAGGAATAATCGGATACAAGTTAAGCTGCGCGCACACTGGAAACTGAAAGCGGAGCTTACTGATTATTCAGAAAAAAAAATATATTAATGGGATTCCGGTAAGCGTTTTAGATTTGGTTTAGATTATTTTTAACCAAATCTAAATCAGCTGACGGAACGACCCTTTTTGCAAACTGATTATTTTTAGATTTCGTGAACAGCTGACAGCTTGAGCGAACAGCTAATTGACAACTAAAAAGTTTACAAAAATGGGCATAATTGCACAAAATGCCGAAAGAAAGTCAGAAAAGGATATTTATAAACGTATTAAACAAAAGTTTGCTCATCGAATATGTTTTTAATGAATATTCGCAGATTTGAGTTGAAACCAAATCAAAATGAAAACGAAATCAGTCTCAGAGCTGATTTCACGAAATCAATTAGTAAGACCACATTTCCCTGATTTGCTCTGAGCACACTGAAAATTTTGTATGGAGCTGCTGTAAACAGCTGACTGCGAAATCTAAACCAAATCTAAAACGCTTACCGGAATCCCACTACTATTTTGCGGATTTCATTCCAAAGTATCTGCTCTCATTATCTGAAAATTTTTTTGTTGTCAAAGCCAAGTATCCAGTACCGCGCAAAAATTCCTGTCGAAACTTATATAGAAAAACTGTGCCAGGAATTTTTATTGTACGTTTTTGTTGCTTGTGCTCGATTTTTTAAGAAGAGAAAATCGAATCAAAATCAAATTTTTTTAATACAAAAAAATTTTGTAGCTTGTTTTTTTTATACTTTAATTGGTTTGCTTTTTCTCTGTAGTATTTATATATATTATCACAATTTTAATGTGTTATTTAATAGTTTATCATTAATAAAAAAAAAAATTAAAATAAATTCAAAATTAAAATAAATTCAGGTTCAAATGACTAAAACTAACTTAATTTAATTCTAATGAGAGATGGAAAAACAGCTATTCTTATTCGCGCCCTTACGTTCCCAAACACAAGTAGCATTATTCTTTTTAAAGAAATCGATTTTTCTAAGCATAGTACGCTCTAGCCGAAAATATGTTTGCAAGGCCAAAACTCCATATAAAGAAAAGGGTTAAAAACATGCTCGAAATTATTTTGTAAGGTCATTTCTAAAGCATAGTACGCAAACTAAAAAAAAGGCCTGGCGTAAGCCCAAACTCCATATAAAAAAAACGCTGGCGTAAAATCAAGAAGAAGAAGTTGACATTTTTTACGCTCGGGTGTCCGCAGACTAAATAAAATAACAGAGCTGTTAAGTAAAATAACAGAATGGGCAGCACTGCTGACAGGCCCAGCGAAACATTAAACTGTTTAGAGTTTCGCTGGGTATACTGGAGATAAATGTCTGGCACACAAGTGAAAACTATGAAGACTAATTAAATTTGGTCAATAACGATGACAATATTGGTAGATTATAGGCAAGAACGTAAGCTAAAATGGCTTTTATAGATATTTTGGTATTTTTTTCATTAACACAAATGGTGAATCCTCATTAGAAGTTCAAAATCGATGGGTGCACCCAACACGCGCTGTGGTTGCGGGGCATCGCATATTTTTTCTCTATAAACTTTAATTTGCATTTTTCACTGCCTATTCTCTTCAAATTTAAAATAAACCGCCGCTGACGCATAGTGTTACCACTCAACTTTTTGTTATTTTTCCGTGTAGCATTGGCAACACTGGGCTTACGCTCGTCGACAGCTAAATATTGAGCACTTTACGCCGCGTAAAATTTAGTTAGCTTGCGTACTAAGCTTAAACCTATGTACGCTGTACCTAAATATGGGTAGCTCAGAATATTTTCCGGCGTTTTACAACAATGTTTGGTAAACAGATGGCATTTTTTTTTGACATTTCAAAACATCGATTTAATCAGTGTTTCGATTAGTCGAAATGTTTTTGAACAGAAATGGCGACCAGCAAGCAGCAAAATAAAAGCTTTTTTGTTGTTATCAAAGTTATTTATTTGTTTGCTGTGCACAGCTGACGCAATAGTGTGACCACAGCAGCATAACATCAACAATCTCTCAACTTTTTAGTGATTTTTGGTATTATGCTGTCACACTGAAGTTTGTAAGCCCGACATTAAAACATCGAACATTTTGAGCGCCCAAAATGTTTTTAGCTAGAGCGTAAAGGAAAATTCATTTTATTTATTTTTTGTTTCCTATTAGTATTAAGATTAAATGTAAAATATAAAATGTATATATTATAAATTTAAAAATTCAAGAAACGTATGGTAGTATAATGGATTACTGTTCAAAAATCAATGGAAGCGAATGTATCTTATATGTGGGTAAGAGAAGGCATAGTCGGATCGGTCTGAAACTAAAATATATTTTCTTGTACATTGATACTATTCTTATACCAAATTGTAAGTCTCTAGTTTTATTATTTTAGTTTACATCAGTTGTCTGGCCCAATGTGAATAGGAATAATCGGATACAAGTTAAGCTGCGCGCACACTGGAAACTGAAAGCGGAGCTTACAGCTGAGCTTATAGGCAAGCTGAAAAGTTCAGAGCAAAACTAATAGATAAGCTCAGCTTTCAGTGTGCGCACGCTCATACAAGCAGTGTGCTTGTTTTTTTTCGAGCTGATAAACTCAGCTGTAAGCTCCGCTTTCAGCTCGAAGTGTGCGCGCAGCCTAAACCTGTATTATGAAAAACTTTGCTTTTTATGAGATATCATAACAAAGTTCACAGATTAGCTTTTCTTGCCAAAATATTGGTAGATTCTAAGCAACAACAATTAGATAATTTTGCATTTTTTTCATTAATATAAATGTAGAATCCGCGTAAGAAGTTCAAAAGCAATGGGTTCACCCAATACGCGCTGTGCTTGCGTGCCATCGCATTTTTCTCCTCTATTTACTTTTATTTACATTTGTCATTGCCTATTCTCTCCTCTTTTTATCTAAATCAGTTCTGCATGCTTAAATTTATAATAAGCCGCAGTTGCCTCATGGAGATACCACTCAACTTGTTGTTATCTTTTCGTGTTTCATTGGCAATATTGAGCACTTTCAACCACAAACAATTTTTGAAGTTTCCGTACTAATCTTAAAACTTGGTACGACTCGAAGAAAGCAAAACTCCATATGAAAAAAAGCTGGCGTAATGTGAAGAAGAAGAACTTGACATTTATCTCCGCTTGTCGATCCCGAGGAATAACAACGGAGCTGTCAGATAAGGAACGGGCGCTGTCCAGCACTGTTTGCAAACAGCTGAGAGGCCTCGAAAAACAGCGAACTGTTTAGAGTTTCGCTAGGTGTATCTCTTTCGCACACTCACAGTTATTCAAAAAAATGGCCGCAATGTTGCCAAAAAACAGCAGATTGAATCTGTTTGAAACTGCGGACAAAATGCTGCTTATTATCGATGAAGATAAGAGGCCAAAATTATGGGACCTAACAGATAAAAAGCATTTTGATGCAATTTTTATAAAAAATGCTCGGAAGAGTGTGGTCGAGACGCTCAACAGAAGCGGTAAGTTTTATTGAATTACAAAGACAATAAAATTTTTATAAATCAGTAAACGGTTGCAAAGAAGCATGGAAGAGCCTGCGCGACAACTACCAATACCCCTGCAATGTGGCATCCAAAAAGTGGAGGTGGACCGGAGCGGCCCAAAGCAAAGGACAAGGTTGAGTGGCAATTGGCTCCCTATATGACGGTAAGTAGAAATGCCAAAGTTACAAAAATTATCCTAAAAATGTTCTTTTAGTACTTTCTGCAATGGGATTAATCCTTTAATGAGCCAGAACAGCTTTCGGGAGCTGTATTAAACAGCCCCGTTGAATTTAAAGCAATTCAATTAGATGCAGATGCTAGCACATCGTGCGAAGCAACATCGTATTCATATGTATGTCAGTATATAAAAGTTATATAAAAATGTACATCAAAATAACATAATTAATTTTTTTTCAAGGCTACACCCAGTAAGAAAAGAAAGGTGAAGAAGCCAATGCAGCAGTCGGAGGAGGCTCTTGGCGTGCTGGAGACAATGATTGCCAAGCAGCAGGAAATTTTGAGATCTTTAGAGCCGACTCCGCCTCGCTCAATTGTACGCTACTGGGATGAGTCACTTAAGGGGAGGTTCTTTTGGATTTGGCCGAAAATCAAGCAAAATTTGAGAATGGTTTGTGGGAAAATGAAAAGACATACGAACTTCTGCTTTCGAACTTTGATTCGTTGTTTATTGACGATTAAAAAAAGTATGTGATATTTGAGAAATTCAAAATGCCGGCTTGAAAATGGCGGATCTCGTCGACCTCGACACTCAAAACATCGATCTGCTTCTTTAAGTGTTGGGCCTCTGGTAGTAAACGGAAATGAGAAATGTATATAATATATTAAAATTGATAAAATTTCCAATGGCTTATACCTAACTTCAATTAATTTTAATGAAAAAAAAACAATTTCATGGTCGTTAAAAAAAAAAATTGAAATTTTTAACATTTTTTTTTACTTTGATCTCGTTTAAAAATTATAAATAAACAATTTTTCAAGCCAATTTTAGGTATAAGCCATACAAAAAGTATATACTTTAAATCATTTTTTGAATGAAGGAAATCGGATCAATAGAACAAGACCTGTACTTGAAATTAGATTAGAAAACATGGTGTCGAGAAAAACGCGTTTAAAGTTTTTGGAAAGTGACAGCGGGTACGCAGCGCGCGTGACATGAATACGTTTGACCCGCCCTAGCTCAAGAAATACGCGTCGTGTTGAAATATCCCTTGGCACATATATTCTATACATATATAACTTTCACTTAATGCAAAAAAAATTCGATTTTTTCAAAACAATCCAAAAGAACCTCCCCTTAATGAGATGGAGCCAGAGCAAGCGAAAGCCGCAGAGCAAGAGATGACGCAGGTGCTTTGGAAGCATTAGAATGCTGCCAAAAAATAAATAATAATAAATCATAGTTTCTATATCCGAAGCAAGCAAAGGAATTTATTTATACTTTTTATCATAAAAATAAGATTATGTATTCATATTACACACAAGCTGCTTCATTTTGCCTAAAGCTGAACCCGTTGGAGAGTTCACATACTCCATTATGTTATTCCATACGCATTTCGGGTAGTCTTGGTAGCGACCACGGAATGATGGAAGCTCGGCGTTTTGTCTGCGCTGCCTGAACATTTGGCACATAGAGGTCTGCGAGGCTCGTATGCATCAAAAAATTGTCCAGTGAGCAGCAAGCAGCAACAATTTTTTGAGCTCTGTCTGTCGATAGTTTAAAATGCGTTCGGCTCTTGTCAGACTTCGTAGGGCTTCATTATCCGCGTATTTAACGGAAACGCATCATCGGCTACCATAAAGTATGGACTATCATTCAGCATTTGATTCTCAGGGAACTCCAGATTTCCCCGACAAAACTGCCTTTCATGTCTTCTTCGCTCGCGTAAGCACCTACATCAATATATGTAAAACGGTAGGATCGCATACCGCCATTAACACAATCGAGTGGAATCCCTAAAACTTTTGGTAAAAGGTTACTACAGAGGAGCGATTTGCATTAAAGCCACTTACTTTGTAATTAAAAAGAGCACTGCCACTATGGGTGGACTCTTTATTGAGACGTGTTTGCCGTCAATGGCACCAATACAATTTGGGAAGTTCCACTTCTTTTAAGAAACCCTCTGCCCACTTCAACATATTTTGCTTGTCCCATTTCAGAAACTTTCCAGACAGACCGGAACAAATGGCATCGCATGCCAAGTCAATGGTAGCTCCCATGTGTTGCATTCTAAAAAATATATATTACGATGAAAATGTTTGTGAATTTACTTCTGATAATACAATACTTACTCAAGAACCATACACAACCTTGCTTGAGTGGAATCTGGACGACAATTCTTCTTCGGTTTCAAATATGGCTCCACCAAACTAAACAAATAGGTTAAATTTGTCTCCGACACATGCACATTTTCAGCAAAGGCTTTGGGAGTCTGAGTCATATTTTCAAACTGCAAAAAATGAACGAGATATTTAAATGTGTATGTATTTATATAAAACGCAATACTCACAGAGGTAGCATATCAACCCTTGCTGTGCCTTTCAAGCAAATATGAGTTCACCCAAGGTCTGGGACGCTTGTGCTCCTGAGCTTCTGCCTCATCCTCCTCCTTCTTCTTCACAATATAATAGGTGGCTAACACTCCTGCGATTGCAAGATTTGATGCTGCCACTGCTTGCTTTTTTCTACCCAAATTCTTTTTGAATAACTTTTGGGCTATAATTCTTAATTTTTTTTATGTCAGGGGGAAGGAAGAAACAAGGAGGAAGACACATGGTGAAGTAGATTCATTCGGTGGCCAACATGAGGGAGATTGAGTCGAGGGCGGGTACGCATGGGTCCGAAAACGGGATCCTGTACGGATTAGACGATGCTCAGTGTTCGTTATTGTCGTTTTTATTAGTATGGCTTACCGTTTTGATGTTAATTGCAGGTTCTTTTGTTGTTTTCGGTACAGCTGTTTTGTGTATCGATAATGCTATCGATTGTGAGGACTGCGGACTAGGGATGGGACAGGCCCTAAGTACCGATGAGCCAGCCAGCGCGGTTCAAAAAGTAAAAGTAGTTCATAACAGTAGTCTGTTTAAATTTAAGACATTCAGAACTAGGACATTCAAAAGATAAAAAAACGTTTTATGTGGATTCTTCATTTATCCACAGCTTATTTTATAGAATCCGCGTAAGAAGTTCAAAAGCAATGGGTTCACCCAATACGCGCTGTGCTTGCGTGCCATCGCATTTTTCTCCTCTATTTACTTTTATTTACATTTGTCATTGCCTATTCTCTCCTCTTTTTATCTAAATCAGTTCTGCATGCTTAAATTTATAATAAGCCGCAGTTGCCTCATGGAGATACCACTCAACTTGTTGTTATCTTTTCGTGTTTCATTGGCAATATTGAGCACTTTCAACCACAAACAATTTTTGAAGTTTCCGTACTAATCTTAAAACTTGGTACGACTCGAAGAAAGCAAAACTCCATATGAAAAAAAGCTGGCGTAATGTGAAGAAGAAGAACTTGACATTTATCTCCGCTTGTCGATCCCGAGCAGAGAACTGCAACGGGTAAGAAGTGCACGCTCATACTCGAATATTGATGTGAACCCGTTGTGATTTGTTCGTCTTTGCTTGTGATCTGTTTTGATAGAAACACTCGCTCATACTCGTTGAGTCAAACTGATCGAAAAACGAGTATAGGAACGAGTATGATGCGAATCATGATGCGAGTAACTCGTTTTTAATTGTGCGGGACGAAGCGGGCAATGGGAGCGGGGAATGTGTCGATCGACCCAAATGTGCGAACAAAAAATAAGAAAGGTCTACACTGAAACAAATTATTGAACCGCATAATAATTATATGAGAAAAAACCAATTTTTTTAAATAATAAGGTCTTCAAACCTACTATTTTTTCACTCAGTGTACAAAAGGTCGAGGCTCGCCGGCAGCGCGAGTTTTATGACGGCCATAAAAAAGGGTCAAAAATGCCTCGGCGCGAGTCGTGTGTGCGACGTCACAGCGAAACCCACCCCCGAATTTCATACATTGCAATGTAAGCGTAAGCGCTGTCGATCGCTGGGCTACCCGCTCTGATACTCGGTCTGCTTTTCTTGACACTCGTTTTGATACTCGTTCTGATACTCGTTTTAGACACTCGTTTTGGGTCGTTTTGATCGTTTTACTCGTTTTGGATCGTTTTGAGCCGCGGACGCTTGTATGAATCGAAAGCGGCAGTCTGTCTTTAAGTTGTCTCTTTGTACAAAGCAACATTTTATTTAAATCTAAAATAAATTTAGTGACACGACTGAAACTGTTGTTCCTATTTTAATTAATTAAATAAAATATATAACTTTAATTTTAAATAATTAAATTTATAAAAATATTTAAGTACTAAAATAAATTAATAAAAATTGCGTTCATAACATTAATTTCGTGTCACTAAATTTATTTTAGATTTAATTAAAATGTGCTTTGTACAAAGAGACAACTTAAAGACAGACTGCCGCTTTCGATTCATGCAAACGTCCGCGGCTCAAAACGATCCAAAACGAGTAAAACGATCAAAACGACCCAAAACGAGTGTCTAAAACGAGTATCAGAACGAGTATCAAAACGAGTGTCAAGAAAAGCAGACCGAGTATCAGAGCGGGTAGCCCAGCGATCGACAGCGCTTACGCTTACATTGCAATGTATGAAATTCGGGGGTGGGTTTCGCTGTGACGTCGCACACACGACTCGCGCCGAGGCATTTTTGACCCTTTTTTATGGCCGTCATAAAACTCGCGCTGCCGGCGAGCCTCGACCTTTTGTACACTGAGTGAAAAAATAGTAGGTTTGAAGACCTTATTATTTAAAAAAATTGGTTTTTTCTCATATAATTATTATGCGGTTCAATAATTTGTTTCAGTGTAGACCTTTCTTATTTTTTGTTCGCACATTTGGGTCGATCGACACATTCCCCGCTCCCATTGCCCGCTCCGTCCCGCACATTAAAAACGAGTTACTCGCATCATGATTCGCATCATACTCGTTCCTATACTCGTTTTTCGATCAGTTTGACTCAACGAGTATGAGCGAGTATCAAGTAGTACAGCTTACTCGATTTTTAAAACGGCGACTAGTGATTTGATTTGATTTGATTTTTGGCAACGGCGACCAATTCAACTCGAATCTACCCGTTGCAGTTCTCTGATCCCGAGGAATAACAACGGAGCTGTCAGATAAGGAACGGGCGCTGTCCAGCACTGTTTGCAAACAGCTGAGAGGCCTCGAAAAACAGCGAACTGTTTAGAGTTTCGCTAGGTGTATCTCTTTCGCACACTCACAGTTATTCAAAAAAATGGCCGCAATGTTGCCAAAAAACAGCAGATTGAATCTGTTTGAAACTGCGGACAAAATGCTGCTTATTATCGATGAAGATAAGAGGCCAAAATTATGGGACCTAACAGATAAAAAGCATTTTGATGCAATTTTTATAAAAAATGCTCGGAAGAGTGTGGTCGAGACGCTCAACAGAAGCGGTAAGTTTTATTGAATTACAAAGACAATAAAATTTTTATATTTCAGTAAACGGTTGCAAAGAAGCATGGAAGAGCCTGCGCGACAACTACCAATACCCCTGCAATGTGGCATCCAAAAAGTGGAGGTGGACCGGAGCGGCCCAAAGCAAAGGACAAGGTTGAGTGGCAATTGGCTCCCTATATGACGGTAAGTAGAAATGCCAAAGTTACAAAAATTATCCTAAAAATGTTCTTTTAGTACTTTCTGCAATGGGATTAATCCTTTAATGAGCCAGAACAGCTTTCGGGAGCTGTATTAAACAGCCCCGTTGGAATTTAAAGCAATTCAATTAGATGCAGATGCTAGCACATCGTGCGAAGCAACATCGTATTCATATGTATGTCAGTATATAAAAGTTATATAAAAATGTACATCAAAATAACATAATTAATTTTTTTTCAAGGCTACACCCAGTAAGAAAAGAAAGGTGAAGAAGCCAATGCAGCAGTCGGAGGAGGCTCTTGGCGTGCTGGAGACAATGATTGCCAAGCAGCAGGAAATTTTGAGATCTTTAGAGCCGACTCCGCCTCGCTCAATTGTACGCTACTGGGATGAGTCACTTAAGGGGAGGTTCTTTTGGATTTGGCCGAAAATCAAGCAAAATTTGAGAATGGTTTGTGGGAAAATGAAAAGACATACGAACTTCTGCTTTCGAACTTTGATTCGTTGTTTATTGACGATTAAAAAAAGTATGTGATATTTGAGAAATTCAAAATGCCGGCTTGAAAATGGCGGATCTCGTCGACCTCGACACTCAAAACATCGATCTGCTTCTTTAAGTGTTGGGCCTCTGGTAGTAAACGGAAATGAGAAATGTATATAATATATTAAAATTGATAAAATTTCCAATGGCTTATACCTAACTTCAATTAATTTTAATGAAAAAAAAACAATTTCATGGTCGTTAAAAAAAAAAATTGAAATTTTTAACATTTTTTTTTACTTTGATCTCGTTTAAAAATTATAAATAAACAATTTTTCAAGCCAATTTTAGGTATAAGCCATACAAAAAGTATATACTTTAAAACATTTTTTGAATGAAGGAAATCGGATCAATAGAACAAGACCTGTACTTGAAATTAGATTAGAAAACATGGTGTCGAGAAAAACGCGTTTAAAGTTTTTGGAAAGTGACAGCGGGTACGTAGCGCGCGTGACATGAATACGTTTGACCCGCCCTAGCTCAAGAAATACGCGTCGTGTTGAAATATCCCTTGGCACATATATTCTATACATATATAACTTTCACTTAATGCAAAAAAAATTCGATTTTTTCAAAACAATCCAAAAGAACCTCCCCTTAATGAGATGGAGCCAGAGCAAGCGAAAGCCGCAGAGCAAGAGATGACGCAGGTGCTTTGGAAGCATTAGAATGCTGCCAAAAAATAAATAATAATAAATCATAGTTTCTATATCCGAAGCAAGCAAAGGAATTTATTTATACTTTTTATCATAAAAATAAGATTATGTATTCATATTACACACAAGCTGCTTCATTTTGCCTAAAGCTGAACCCGTTGGAGAGTTCACATACTCCATTATGTTATTCCATACGCATTTCGGGTAGTCTTGGTAGCGACCACGGAATGATGGAAGCTCGGCGTTTTGTCTGCGCTGCCTGAACATTTGGCACATAGAGGTCTGCGAGGCTCGTATGCATCAAAAAATTGTCCAGTGAGCAGCAAGCAGCAACAATTTTTTGAGCTCTGTCTGTCGATAGTTTAAAATGCGTTCGGCTCTTGTCAGACTTCGTAGGGCTTCATTATCCGCGTATTTAACGGAAACGCATCATCGGCTACCATAAAGTATGGACTATCATTCAGCATTTGATTCTCAGGGAACTCCAGATTTCCCCGACAAAACTGCCTTTCATGTCTTCTTCGCTCGCGTAAGCACCTACATCAATATATGTAAAACGGTAGGATCGCATACTGCCATTAACACAATCGAGTGGAATCCCTAAAACTTTTGGTAAAAGGTTACTACAGAGGAGCGATTTGCATTAAAGCCACTTACTTTGTAATTAAAAAGAGCACTGCCACTATGGGTGGACTCTTTATTGAGACGTGTTTGCCGTCAATGGCACCAATACAATTTGGGAAGTTCCACTTCTTTTAAGAAACCCTCTGCCCACTTCAACATATTTTGCTTGTCCCATTTCAGAAACTTTCCAGACAGACCGGAACAAATGGCATCGCATGCCAAGTCAATGGTAGCTCCCATGTGTTGCATTCTAAAAAATATATATTACGATGAAAATGTTTATGAATTTACTTCTGATAATACAATACTTACTCAAGAACCATACACAACCTTGCTTGAGTGGAATCTGGACGACAATTCTTCTTCGGTTTCAAATATGGCTCCACCAAACTAAACAAATAGGTTAAATTTGTCTCCGACACATGCACATTTTCAGCAAAGGCTTTGGGAGTCTGAGTCATATTTTCAAACTGCAAAAAATGAACGAGATATTTAAATGTGTATGTATTTATATAAAACGCAATACTCACAGAGGTAGCATATCAACCCTTGCTGTGCCTTTCAAGCAAATATGAGTTCACCCAAGGTCTGGGACGCTTGTGCTCCTGAGCTTCTGCCTCATCCTCCTCCTTCTTCTTCACAATATAATAGGTGGCTAACACTCCTGCGATTGCAAGATTTGATGCTGCCACTGCTTGCTTTTTTCTACCCAAATTCTTTTTGAATAACTTTTGGGCTATAATTCTTAATTTTTTTTATGTCAGGGGGAAGGAAGAAACAAGGAGGAAGACACATGGTGAAGTAGATTCATTCGGTGGCCAACATGAGGGAGATTGAGTCGAGGGCGGGTACGCATGGGTCCGAAAACGGGATCCTGTACGGATTAGACGATGCTCAGTGTTCGTTATTGTCGTTTTTATTAGTATTGCTTACCGTTTTGATGTTAATTGCAGGTTCTTTTGTTGTTTTCGGTACAGCTGTTTTGTGAATCGATAATGCTATCGATTGTGAGGACTGCGGACTAGGGATGGGACAGGCCCTAAGTACCGATGAGCCAGCCAGCGCGGTTCAAAAAGTAAAAGTAGTTCATAACAGTAGTCTGTTTAAAGCATAGTACGCTCTAGCCGAAAATGTTTTTGCAAGGCCAAAACTTCATATAAAAAAAAGGGTTGCAAACATGCTCGAAATTATTTTGTAAGGCCATTTCTAAACGTATGTACGCTGTACCTAAATATGGGCAGCTCAGAATATTTTCTGGCGTTTTACAACACTGTTTGGTCAACAGATGGCAGCTTTATTTTGACCTTTCAAAACAGCGGTGGGCACAAAATCTGAATTCGGGAGCAGCCGCTAGCTCCCGGAGCCCATGCGTGCCCACCGCTGTTTCAAAACATCGATTGAATCGTTGTTTTGGATGGTCGAAATCAATGAACAACAATGGCGGGAAAAAGTAAGCAGCAAAATAAGAGCCGAATTGATGTCTTCGAAAATGAGGAACGAATAAGGCTGATTGAAGAGGTGAGAGAGAGGCCAATCATATGGGATTTAACCGATAAAAAGCATTTTGATGCGACATTTATCAAAAGTGCATGGGAGAGTATTGCAGAGGCGCTTAACAAACCTGGTAAGTTTTCTTGGACTGTTTATGAGACAATATTTAATGGATTACTTTGATTGCAGTACAAGATTGCAAGTCAGCATGGAGATCGCTTCGGGACAGCTACAAATACCACATTAAGGCGTCGGAGAAGAAGCGGGCAAAGAGTGAAAGTGCCGGTGGAGTAGGGCCACAGCCACCCATGGCCAATGAAGCGGTTGAATGGCATTTGGCGCCATACATGGCTTTTTTGCCGGAGCTCTTGCTCCTCTTCCGCCTCTAACAACAGAGCATAGGCCGTTTCCAAAAATTATGGTATTGGTCGCTGCTACTTCACAGATCAAGTCCATTTGGTCCATTTTGTCACTTTGATTGTTTGAAATTGTATTTACTTGTTTGTTGTGAACAGCTGACGTAACAGTGTGACCACAGCAGCAAAGAACCAACAATCTCTCAACTTTTTAGTGATTTTTTGGTATTATGCTGTCACACTGAATTCTGTAAGGCCCGACCTCAAAACATCGAACATTTCAAGCGTCCAAAATATTTTCGGCTAGAGCGTACTACGCTTAAATTTAAGACATTCAGAACTAGGACATTCAAAAGATAAAAAAACAGTGGGAAATGTCGTAAATGAATGTTCAATGCTCATATTGGGTGCGCTCTTGTTTGCGTAAACGTTTTATGTGGATTCTTCATTTATTCACAGCTTATTTTAGTTTCCGTTAGTGTTTATATTCTAACAATATTGACGTCGTTAGTGACCGAATTCAAATGACTCTTTCTCGTTCTCTCTTGACTGTTTTATTCTTTTTCCAATGCCTTAAAAAACTTTTAACAGTTCGATGTTCTTCTAGCCCAATCAAGCAATGCTGGAAAACGCCAGCTTCTTGTCTGGTGCTAAGCATATCGACTAGCAGGCAGAATAATCAAGATCTTCTTCTTTTCTTTACGCTACCATTTTTTATTTGCATGGGGTGGAGGCCTAAATGAAGAATTTTTCGAGCCAAACCTAGCTTCAGATGCGAAAGAAAAAAACAATATATAAAAACGTTTTCATTTAAGCTCACGGCAATGTATAACATCTGAAATGGGGTCAAGGTAGATGATTGAAGAAAAACAATAGTATTTACAAATAAAGTTTTTTTAATTAAGCCGAACCTTATTTTTATTTTTCTCCTTTTAGTTTCAAACATTTATTTATTTATGCTTAAGCCTAGTACCGACGTGAGATAAATTTTTAGCGGCGGAAAATGCTCAATATTTAGCTGTCGACGAGCGTAAAGCCAGAGTTGCCAATGTAACACGAAAAAATAACAAAAAGTTAAGTGGTAACTCTATGCATCAACAGCGGTTAATTTTAAATATGAACATGCAGAGCTGATTTTGATAAAAAGAGGAGATAATAGGCAATGAAAATGTAAATTATAGTTAATATAGGAGAAATATGCGACGGCACAGCGCGTATGAGTGAACCCATCGCATTTGAACTCTTTACGTGGATTCTCCCTCTATTTTAATGAAAAAATACAAAATAATCTAATTTATGTCTATAAAAACAATTTTAGCTTTCGTTCTTGCTTATAATCTACCAATATTGTCGTCGTTACTGACCAAATACAAATAGTCATCATCGTTTTCACTTGTGTTCTAGACATTTATCTCCATATACCTAGCGAAACTCTAAACAGTTCGATGTTTCGCTGGGCCTGTCAGCTAAATGCAAACAGTGCTGGAAAACGCCCGTTCCTTATCTGGCAACTCCGTTTTTAGTTTCAGTTTAGTTTACGTCCGGACCGACAAGCAGAGATAAATTTCGCTTTTTCTTTTTCACTTTACGCTAGCGTTTTTTTTATATGAAGTTTGACTTACGCTAGGCCTTTTATCTCACGTCGGTACTAGGCTTTACGCTATAACGATGAAATCAATATGTATTAACCGAAATTGGAATTTTTTGTTCCATTCCATTTGTTTCAAATGAACAGTGCAGCCCTGTGTTTCTTCCGTTCTTAACTGCCTATCGGACATGTATCACATCTATTTTTTTCAGTTAAATTTTATATTTTAATGTTTCAACGTGATTAACCGCACAAATATTGTATTAAATTAATTACAGTGCTTTTGTTTGTTATCTGAAGAGTTGTCGCTAGAATATAAGTGGTGTGTTAGTTATTTCCGACAATTGTGGCAGTTTCATAAAATCGATGGAAATCACATAAATAAAATTTTATGCCTGGATATACATATGTACATGTACAATTACATTTCTAATACAAATATATTTATTTACATTTTTTTGAAACACATATTTTCAATATATATGTTTAAAAGACTTATACTCTAAATACTTTGTTTTTTAACATTTTGTGAAACATTTTCTTAAAAGGGACGATTATTTTATTGTTTGACAATATTATTTTTAACAAAGTACATAGATATTTGTATATACAAATGTAATTTCGGTAATTTCTAACGTAAATATTACTTTCATATTCATATGTACTCAAGTTTATGTGAATGTATTACCATTTGTAGATAAGTTAATATGTATGCTCAACAGGATATCAATTGTAGGAATGCGTGTTTGTGTTTTATTTTTGTGTACACAGAGTGCAGTGAGGTGCTAGTTTTATAAATGTACCACCGTTGAGTTAGGATTAAACTCATTAGCTTATGGCAAACATAAATTAATAGAATTTATTTTCTTATCATTTTGCAAATGTGATTCTTGCATGATTGTTCATTCATACTTCAGCCTGTTTTGTTTAGTTGGTGTGAAGTTTTAAAATAATTCAAGAGATTAAGTGATTAATATACATGTATGCACATATGTATGTTTGTACTACATACTACTATTTACAAAAATATACATATACGCAAACATGTTTCATACTCCCGTTTTTTGTGGTCTTGTTCGTTTGTGTATTTCCATACATGTATGTATGTACACATGTATGCAACAATCGCAGCTTCGTAGGATTCATATTTTTTATACATATATGTACATGTTCCATGAAATATTTTATATACAATATTTATGAATATTTTTGTTTTTAAAATTGTAGATCAGGTAAAATTAGTCATGACACAATTGAAATAAGACCACACCCTCGATTTTTACGAGATTCCCAAGTTAACTGAATTTGTCCCTTAATGAGCAGTCGGGCAATTTTTTCAAATATTGTGTCTTATTCTGATGGGTTATTAAATAGTCATGAGTAACCCACACACAGACTTTAATTACTTACTAATAGTGCTACTAAAAGTGCTAGAAGTGTCAATACATCTTGAATGTCTCGTAGTTATAGACTATCTACATCCGCATGGTTGCTTTATCTTATATATTTGTGTGTCTTTGTGTTATCTTATATATTTTTACTTGTAGCTGAACGGTTATAATTTTTCTGTGCCTCTTGAATATCTGTATGGAATGGATGTACACTACGTGTTTTTTGTTTATTTATTTACTTATTTTAAACGTACTGAAATATAATAATGAACTGTGGATTATCTTAAAGATGTAAAGGGACGTGGACATTACACCCATAACCATAGTTTTAACCATTAAGTTTAAAAAAAAAATGAATGTACAACTTTTTTGAAAACATTTTTTGTTTTTGATTTATTTCAAGGTTCCGAAATTGTATTCTATACAATACATTTAGGCCAGCTCAATTGATTATAGATTAATTTGCTTTAACTTTTCTAAGCATTATGACTACAAAATGATAGTTCCGGTAGACTCCTGTTATAGTCCGAACTTGTTCAATAGTGATTGATAGATACATGCTTAATTATTGTTATACTAATACTTTGTTTACTCAACTATATACATACATTCATACCCGACAGGAATAAACGCATAGTTTAATATTACGGTCGCCACTTTCTTTTTTCTTCACTAAAAGCTTGGAAAAATTATCGAACTTACCGTATCCAATATATAGTATTTCCAAAAATCTATAGAACAACCATCAGAATTATCAGTAAGAAAATGGATAAGTGTAAAAAGTGGACTTAACTTATTTAAAAAAAAATAACTATAATTTATAATTCGGGCCTGTTTCTGTTTTTACTTGCCTATATACAATTTCGTTCAAGTTGATGAATTTAAGTCCGATAAAGTAAAAATTATAATTTTTAACACAGCCTAAGTAACGTAAACGAATACATTTCACTAAAATAATAGTGGCTCTTAAATAAAAAGTGAAAACCAGAACAGACCAGATTACTCATATTTCATTTTACTTTTTATGTTTTTCAATTCATATACTCTGTTTTCTTTGTAGTTCAAATAAAAACCTTTTGCGGATTTACTCAAACTGTGATGGGTTACGTCAAACAAAGACGGAAATTAAAACTGGATAAATTCCAGGAATGTGATTGTAAAATAATTAATTCTATCTTTCCCTATTGTATTAACAGCTCCTATTATAATAAGAATGTATTGCTTTTATGTATAACAATTAAAGCTCTTTTATTTTAATTAAAAAAAGTAAATATAGTAAAGTAAAGCACTGTAACTGGCCTTATTTCGTTTGGGGTATTTTTTTTTATTGGAAATTTATGTATACATATAATTGCTTAATACGTCTGTATAAAAATAGAAATAATAATTTAAAGAAATGTTTACCAACAAGAAGACCGATTTTTTCATCGCTGCTTAAGGCCGAGTCAGACGAGCACTTTTTCCGTGTCGTGTAACCACACAAAATTTCAAAGCGTCGGTGAAAAACCGACGCTCACCGATGGAAATAGAACACGTTCTATTCCATCGGTGAGCGATAGTGAGCGTCACGGACACGAAAATATCTCTTTTTGACAAAAAGTGTCGGTGAAAAAGTGCTCGTCTGACTCGGCCTTAGTAATACGACGTTTTTTTGGGCTTGTCGAACCAGCGATGAAAAAAAACGATCACACAATTGTAGGAAAATCACACGAGATCCGTAGTAAATGAAAAAAATTGCATCTGCTCTGCCCTCATCTCGCTCCCAGTTTTTTAGCTACCGCTACGTAGCCGTAGCGCACATAATATAATTTTTTTGCTAAAACTATAGCATAGTTTTTGACGCGACAAAACTCCGCTCCGAGCAGAGAAAATCTTTTATTTTTTTTCGGCTATGGCTTTGCTCAAATCGAGAGCGGTAGCGAGAGCGTAGCAATATTTTTATAACTCTTGCTGCTTATGAGTAGATTTTGCGAACCCTGGTTTTTTCTTAAATCAAAAAATCATTCACTTATAATGTCTCTAAAACAGCAAGAAATATACCAAAATTCATCTTTCGGGCACATTTATGCATTTTCATTGCTCTTGAAGACAACGAAAAACAAACTAATGCTGCCCACCATAGCCAAGAATAAGCCATTACCAGGGTTAGATTATTAGTCAGTGAGCTGTGTAGCACACCATTTACTTTTTAGTTTTTTCATTAAATGGATATTCTTGTCTTAGATTTTAAGATATATTTTTAGTGAACAACTTTTACAAAAAGTTATTTTTCAACAGGACACGCATCGGCAAACAGGTGCGAAATTACGATGGCAATATTGTATGCAATGAATCTCCACTCATCTCTGGATTTAGCCCCTTGTGATGATTACCTACAATATTCTGAAATTAAAAAAAAGGCTTGATGGATAGTGATTTCACACTAGCAAGAATACGTGCTTTAAGGACCTTGACCAACCTTTTCATTTAAATAGCACATCGAAGTTGAAGGATCGCCAGATAAAGTGAGTTGCTTTAAAGGAAGATTTTCTTAAAATGTAAACTTGTATTTGCGTCTTCCTACTCAGGTCAATGAATAATATATAACATATTATTTGTCGTAATTTTTGTTTGGGTTCAATCTGCGATTAGGCAATCCCACAAACCCGAACCGAGCTGGTTCTGGAAGGCTTTTTTTTTTTTTGTACTATATAAAGTACAAAAATTAAAACAATCGAATTAAAGAGCTAAGATTTATAAGCTTTTGCTTTTTTGTGCATGTTTACAATATGTGCATTATTAATGTATAATTTATTCGTTTCTGGAAGCCAATCCTACAAGATGTTAGTTTTTGATCAACTGAAAGTTTTAAGCCACAGGGGACTTTTCCGTGGAAATGCCTATATAAGCATTTATATAATTCTTTTGAAATATTTATTACATGTTAATATTTTTTAAATTGAAATTATGTTTTGTCTTCATTTTAGAAACAATGGCGAACCCACTAAATAAGGGCGTGTCAGATATGACGTCAATATCTGAAATAGATGAAAATGGAATAAATAATAATCTCAAAATTCGATATAGTAGTGACATAATATATGCATCCTTTTTAACAATTTTTATAATTAAGTATACATTATCTCTAAATGAATACACGGATGCTGATACGAGTGACGAAAAAATTGAAAGAATCGAAAATTTCTGATATCCAATTTTGGGACGAACGATATTTAATTTTTATGTTATTTAATTTAGATGACTGTGGCGACCCAAAAGAATTGCCGTAGCTTCTCACAAGACCCATGTCATCGAAGTAGTACGAGTACTTTTATTTTGAATTTTTTCTGTCTGTTTCTGTTTCAAAATTGTTTTAATTAAAAGTCGTTTATCATAATATTCAATAAAACTCATATCATAAATTTTCATATCAACAAATGGGATATTTAAAATGGAGTCCGATTTGAATCACATAAGTTGGTAAAACTCAATACTATGCAAATAGACATACACTGGATCAATACTAATCGCAGTCAACCCATATAAATGTATTAATATATTTAGTAAGGTAAGTATGTGATTCTATCTTTTGTACTCTATATCAAGTATTCTTTAGTCGAGTGCTACGAGTATAAGAAAATATTAGATATCAATCACTCAATTTAAATGTTTTAGAACTGTATAAAAATTGCTTACAAATCCTACTGTATTTGCTAAGCTCTTTACCCCAAAAGCAGGCTCCAAATATTTTCTTTCCCATTGTATTAAATATAATCACTAAGCAAACAATACATAGAGGCGTCAAACAAGCATTTTTGTGATATCATATTTTTTGTATAGCGTGGAACCCCAGAGCGTTCGGTTAAAGCCGACCGCGTTTTTCTCTAAAGCGCAAAGCGCAGCTGAGAGAGCGCGCACACAAGCGACGACATGCTCGATCACCCGTAGCAACATACCCTGTTTTAGATACAAACACTTTTTTTCATTCTCTTTGCTTTGTATTGTTTATTAATTATTATATGCAGTATTATTAATAAAAAATCATATTTCTGTGGCATACAATTATTATACAATGAAAATAGCAAAGAAAATAAGAAAAAAAATTGTTTGTACTTGCGTATTTTTGTAACAGGGTATGTTCCCGCGGGTGATCGAGCCCGCATGTTTACATTTCACGCACACTAAGAAGCGTACGCATGTTCATACACACATACACATAGAAACGATAATGAGAGAGAGACTGAACATTTTTCGTGTGCGCTCTCTCTCAGCTGTGCTTGCGCTCTGGGGTCTCACTGCAAAAAGCGTTCGGCTTTTGCCGAACGCTCTGGGGTTCCACGCTATACAAAAAATATGATATCACAAAAATGCTTGTTTGACGCCTCTATGTATTGTTTGCTTAGTGAAATAATGTTTTGAATGGATAAGCAATTGAATCGGTTGTCGCTGAGCAAATGTTTCGAATGCGGTAGCTCGTAAATATCTTGTTTGCGAGACGTTTGATTTCTTCTGTGGGTTTCAGGCGTGTAATACGCTCGATAGCGTCTTCGAAAACGATAAGCAAATGGCGTTTAGTTTGTGGCAGCGAACAGCTCGAGCGCGATAGCTTGTAAATTTATCGCTTGCGTGACTTTTATTGAAACTTTTGGATATCTTATATGATATAGCAAACGTTATTCTACTAACATTAAAGATTAATTAGATATATTTTTCCGATACCCATTTTTTATTATCATTGTAATTTAAGTAAGTTCATTAAACTTTGGTATACTTGAAATAATTATGAGCGAAAACAAGCTGCCTTTCTTCTTTAGAAGTGGGGCTTGCTGTACAAATAAACAATATTATGATTAAATCCACACCTACAGCCATGCTCATATAATTGGCACAAATAAAATAAACAAATAAAAGATGATTTTTTTTATTAAATAGTAATAGTAAGGTACAAAAGTTTAATAGCATTTAGTAGCCTATTATGTTAGTTTATTAAAAAGAAAAACAAATTTCAGTTGAGATCTGTTATAAAAAAATGAAACAATTCAACGAAAAACTCAAAATTTGCCTGGCATTGGCACATTTTTAAACAAATAAATTTAACAAATTAACGGATGATGTTTTCGAAAGGAAAATAATACTCGGCTTTAGTATTTGGTACTATATCCACAATTATCAATAACTGCTCGACATCTTCAACTCATACTTAATGCCAGCTTTTGGCAAGTTTCCCTTGGGATCGAATACCAAGCTTGTTGAGCTCCAGCCCACAAATCATCCAAAGTTTTAAATTTTTTTTTGGAAACGGCCACTTTAACATTGTTCCTAAGGATCTCAATAGGATTTAAGTCTGGGCTTTAAGACGGAGAGTCCATAACCCGAACCTTTTCTCTGTAAAATCACTTCATAAATATGCTTTGGGTCATTGTCGGGCATAAAAGTCCACTTCACAGGCATATTCTCAAATGCATATAATTCCATTGAGTTCTTTAAAATGTATAAATATTGAAATCGGTCCATATTATCATTAACCTAGGCGAGCAGGCCCACACCGTGTCAAGCAAATGCAGCCCAACACATTATTCGACTCAAAAATGCTTGATGGTTTTGGTTGGGCATCTTGTATATAGAGCCTGGCTTTTTGGGCGACTCAAAAATAGTTTCCCATTAAGTTCCATCTAATTTATTTTGTTTTCATCATTCCACAACACTTTTTTTCAAAATGATGCACCTTTGCCCTTGTAGACCTTTGCAAAGCATAATCGTCTCTATATGTTCAGCTTTGACAGGAGCGGTACTCTTCTGCTGATGGGCCCAAAGAGCAATGCTTTGATTAATCTTCTGGGCACTAGATTTCTGGATAGGCTAAGACCATATTGTTCATTGATTTCACCATAATTGCACGAACCGACTTAAAATGGACTTTGTTACTTTTCACACTATGATCCTGTCGATGCTGGAATCGGTCTTTTGGAGCTTTGGCTCCTTAACCTTGTTTTCATTTAAATATGAAGTACTCCTTTGGGCTAATGCAAGTGTATTATTGACAATTTTCCTGAAACTTTTTATTATCTGAGCTATTTCAGCCGATTTCTTTATCGACTGACTAAGTTTATAAACAAGTCTACGTTTTTCAACAGTGCAAGTCTTTCCGCTGCCCATTTTTGCATAAATTAAATTGAGTTTAATATAATTTAACAAAAATTAGAAAAAAAATATGAAAACCAAGTGCCCTTTACGAAAAAAACCACTCCACAAACTTTATGTGCCAATTCTGTGAGCACCCAAAAGTCACACTAGGCCAACGAAAATTAAATATATAAAAACCCAATAAGAACATCGCAACAATTAACGGTAAAGCATATAGTACATGAACACAATTAACAGTTGCATGCAAAATTGTAAAAGCAAGTGATGAACATTTTGAGACATTTTTTTCTGTGCCAATTGTATGAGCATGGCTGTACATATAAAACATTAAAATTTATGTTATAATATACTTCATTAGATTTTTTATTTTTCGCACACAGATTACGTTAAGATTGCTGCCAATTGACATAACATGAAAGCACAAAGACAGAGCAGAAAAAAAACAACAAAAACAGAAGACAAAATTTCTGTCGCGTGATTTGCCGAAGCTTCGAAATAAGCTCTGAACTGACAATTTTTCAGACTTCAATGAATATGGAGAGTGTTTCACAATTTTCACCGACCTAGTCCGTCCTCGCAAATCAGTTAGGATGCATAACAGCCACAGATTTGAAGACAAAACTTTTTTTTTCTTGGTGCATAACGGTTTCTATTAATCTACAGAATCGCATTAATAATGGTCAAATAAATATTTAATGATGCTGAAAGTTTTTAAGCAACTTCCGCTCCTAAAATTATGGTTCAATTTTTAAACCATAGCTCTGTGCACTATAGCTCCGATGTCAATTTTTTGGAATAAAGTCAATACTTAAAGTTGTTAAATTTAACGAAGTTTTGATGGTGATATATTAAAAATACATCACACTGTTCAGCCTCAACGGCATAATTACTAAAATTTTAAATGGATTATACTCTCTGGGGTTTGTAGCTTGTGATTATATATCTGTTTAAAATTAACGTGCTATATGTTGTTTTTTATAAAACAAAAACTTCCCTCAAAAATTAATTTTTAGACGAACGATTATCTTTGAGAAGAGAAAACTAATTTTGTCAGCAGTGTGGCCATATGTTTTAGGTGAAGTAATCAATTCTGAAACCGGACAGTATAGCTCAAGTTGCGGTTTCTTGCAGGTTTCGAATAGTTTCACTTTATTGCACAAAACCTCTCTATGAAATGTGTATAAAGACATAAGTACATAGAAACTTATATTTTATAACAAAGAATACAAGAACAATTTTTTTTCTAAACTTGACTTTTTTTTAAAAAACTTGGCTGTGAACGGAATGTTTCTATGAAAGTTATATGCTATAGTAGTCCAATATTGATCTTTTTTGACCAATATGTCTGGCACATAATATATCTCATGTATTATGAGTTTAGTCCAGCTATCTTGGTAAACAGAAAAGTTGCTTATTGATATGGGAGCTATATGATTTAGTTATCCGATTTCAATAATTTTCTGACAAAGAGCATAAGAAAAAATCAATCGTGCAAGTTTGGTCTTAATAACGTGAAAAAATTGGCATATGCTTAAACGAAGAAAAATGGCGGTGACGCGCATTCTTTTTACATTACCGATTCCAATTAATATTATTCGACCAATTGCCGGTAATTTAAATAAAGTAAGCAATCTATTATATTAATATTAACATAATATATGTAAGTGAGGATATACTAATATTGTATATTTGTACTTAAGATAGCGATGGAGAGTAGCATACAGAATACACAAAACACACAAATGCAAAGCACAGGACTTAGTGTGAATCGAGAAGATGACCTCAAAAACTCAAAGCTAATTTTTTAATTTTTAGATTTACTTCATTTGAAATTTTAGTTTAATTTTTTATAATAATGTTAATAAAATGTAATATTATCAGAAAAAATATAATCTTTATTTATAGTATTGGTAGTGTATCGTTTGCAACATCATAAAGAAAAAATACCCGCCTTTTTAATGATACAAATACAAATATGAAAAAAGTTTTAATTTTTTCCCTTAACTATCCTCTTTAATGCTTAATAAAAAACCAAACTTTAATATTGGAGAATTTAAAATAACATTTTTTTCTTAAAGATCGGTGTATTAGCGACTCCTTGTCTTCGTATTAGTGTTCACTTTAATATATCATTCGAGACATGCAGCTCCAAAACCCCAGCCCCAAAGCCCCAGCGACTAAGTCGATAAATTAACTTCTTGACTAGATATTTATTTAAATTATGTAGTAAACTCGAGAGCTGTAAATAGTCGCAATATTGTGTTGTCAAATTAATGGTAAAGGCCTGAAAAGACTTTAGATTTTAAGTAATACAAATTTAAGTTGCGATTTCAATCAACATCTATTCTTTCTATGGTCAACAAAAACAAAATTAATCGGTCCGTAATATGTGACTTCCTCACGACTTGGATAGCATCTGAAAATGATTTCCTCAAATCGCAGATCATCAAAAGGGTATTTTTATCCCACAAGTCCATCTAAATTTAACAATAAATAGTATGAATTGACATATTAATGACCTGTGGAAGGGCTGAATATTATTTGACATCAAACAACAGATATATCTATCAAATCTACCCAATATTGGACAGATCGTAAATGTCAATCCAAAGCAATTTTAAAAGAGAAAAATTGTGTGCATCTAACTAGTGACTGGCAGCCTAGATCTCATTAAAGTCTCGCAACGATACATTTACGACCTATCGCAATTGAGCTTTTTTTGTCACATACTTAGCGAAGTATTAATTTGCTTATTGTTTTCGAAGACGGTATCGAGCGCTTGCACTTCTGAGATCCCCAGAAAATATCACAAAAGGAAATACAACGAGACTTACCAGCTATCGCGTTCGAAACACTTGGTGCCACGAACTGAACGACAGATAAATCTTTTCTTATCGTTTTCAGATGTTACTATAAATCCGCAAAACCTATCGCTTAAAAGTTGGCTAACGAAGTGTTGGTTGACTCTGTCAAAAATTTCTTATGGATTTCCTAATTTTTTTTTAGTCAATTTTGTTGAAAGAATTCCTTAAGGATACCCTTTTCGTTTCCTTCAGAATGTCTCAGCATTCGAAGTATGTTTAAAATAGATCAGGAACTAAACATGCGGAGGAAATTATAAATATGCCAAAAAAAATATACGAAATTGAGCACTGCAGTCAAATTCGGAAGACTTAGCTGCTGGTTTTTGTATGCGTCTTAGTGTCCAATTTTATTTATTAAAGCGTAGTACGCTCTAGCTGAAAACATTTTGGACGCTCGAAATGTTCGATGTTTTGAGGTCGGGCCTTACAGAATTCAGTGTGACAGCAAAATACCAAAAATCACTAAAAAGTTGGGAGATTGTTGGTCCTTTGCTGCTGTAGTCACACTGTTGCTTCAGCTGTTCACAACAAACAAGTAAATAAAATTTCAAATAATCAAAGTGACAAAATGGACCAAATGGACTGGATCAGTGAAGTAGCAGCGACCAATACCATAATTTTCGGATTAACGGCCTCTGCAATACTTTCCCATGCACTTTTGATAAAAGTCGCATCAAAATGCTTTTTATCGGTTAAATCCCATATGATTGGCCTCTCTCTCACCTCTTCAATTCGCCTTATTCGTTCTTCATTTTCAAAGACATCAATTCGGCTCTTATTTTGCTGCTTATTTTTTCCCGCCATTGTTGTTCATAGATTTCGACTAGTCAAAACAACGATTCAATCGATGTTTTGAAAGGTCAAAATAAAGCTGCCATCTGTGGACCAAACAGCGTGTAAAACGCCAGAAATCATTCTGAGCTGCCCATATTTAGGTACAGCGTACATACGTTTAGAAATGGCCTTACAAAATAATTTCGAGCATGTTTGCAACCCTTTATTTTATCCGGCCTGTTCCGGTTTTCACTTTCGGTAAGATTTTGCGGAAGTGAATTTCTTTAACCTGCTCTAATATCATTTCGGTAAAATTCTGCGGATTGATATCACTTTGAGTTGATAAGTTTAAGTCGGATAGAGTGAAAAATTATCATTTTTAAATTCTTAGGTTAAGTGCAAAGCGAATAAATAAGTTTAACTAAATGCTATAAAATGAAAAGTGAAAACCGGAACAGGCCTGTATATGAAGTTTTGGCCTTGCAAAAATATTTTCGGCTAGAGCGTACTATGCTTTATTAAAAAAATAAATAAATAATTTACAGTTATTCTATAAACAAAAAAGGAAAAAAAAAATTAAGCGTGTGTATATAAGTACGATTAAGGGTATTTGAGGGCATATGTTTATATTGACAAAACTTGATATTAAATAACTTTTGTACTTCTCATGCCTTGCATAGGATCATGTTTACAAATACCATATGGCCAAAATGGGGTCATTAGATCCTCATGTCTTTGCTGTAGCTGAAGCTGCGTATAGAAGCATTGTTGAAGATAAAATTAACCAGGTAAGCTATATTGGTTATCCTTACTTTTAATTTGTGTTGTGAGGCATCTTATCTGCTATTACTTTGATTTTTTTTTAAATAACATGTCAAGTTATTAAATAATATTGTCTTAGGATGCATATTCATACCAACATTGAAAAATATTCCTAAGAAATTTTTTTTTATCTTTATTTACAATATTTACAATTTTGTTTACAGTCATGCCTAATATCGGGGGAATCAGGTGCTGGAAAAACAGAGTCAACAAAATTTGTCTTACAATATTTATGTGCAATAACGTCAAATGTCTCCTCATGGATTCAACAACAAATTCTAGAAGCAAACACTATCTTGGAAGCATTTGGTAAGTTTAAGTCGATAGCATACGAGAGTTACTAGATTATTTGGACGTTGATAAAACCAAAAAAGGTCAAAGAGACATCCTGTACCTAGGTCTTTGAGGATCCGACGATCAGGCACACCTCAATTCACCCCCAGCGGTAGGTCACGAGTCGTTATCGAGCAAGTACAAAATATCTCTTGTATTTATGATGACTAAATAGATCATATGCATATAAACTTTGTGCGGGTGTACGAGGCCTAACCATAATAAATTGGTACGGCATGTGTCTTTAGATAGTGAAACTTTTAATGACTTGTTTTCTGACATTTAATAGTTAACATTTATATTTTGTATCTTTATAAGGATATTTAATTACCTTTAGTTTTATCAAAACATTTTCACGTTCCAAATAAAACATTTGAAAAGATTAATTAAATGAAACTACTTTCAATTTTTGACTATTAATATTGGTACGGCAGCAATATTTTACAAATGGTACTGTGAAAAAGTGAAAATGTCAAACAAATGTGCAATATTAACTGAACAGACATGAACATACGTATGTCATTTAGTTGTAGTTTTAGATCAGTAGTGTCCAAAAGCACTCTATAAAATACCGTTTCCTATCATGAATTTAAAAAAAGCAATGGAGAAATAGTAAAGAATTTCAATCTTTTTTTCAATTCACGTCATAAAAATAGTTTGTCATATATTTTTAAGCAAAATTAGCGAAGTTCTGTAAGAGATACAGCAGCAAAATGCTCTTACATTTTTTTTCTTTGTTTTATATGCAAATATTTATATTATGATATGAGCACGCTCATGCTAATTAAAGCACTTTCGTGGTATATATAGGCTATATATATAGGTAAATGACAGGTAAATTATAGAAAGTGGCAGGGAGGGGTTAAAATATAAAGAAGGAAATCTTGACTTATAAGTAAAGAGATGTAGGCGTAGCCTGTAGCAGGTTTAAATAATCTTAGGTGATGTCTGGCAACAGCCTGCCAGCAAGTGTCCGGCCAAAGATCCAGTTATCGGATCTGTGCCTCCTGGCCAGCCTCCTTCTCTAAAAAGGCCTAGCAAGATCTACGGCAAGGCAGTCCGAGTGGGCTACAAGCCCCGCTCCGTATCTCTCAGCGAAATTGCTAACAGTCGTGCACACTGAAGGAAAACCAAGATCTCGGAAAAACATTAAAACGAGAATGGACCCAGACAATTATAAAAATTTAATATTACTTCTAATAGGTATGATTTCATCACTTGCTTTGTAGAACAGTTAATTGCATGATGCTTTAAAGCAGTGGTCGGCACCAACACAGTCATATGATTGCATTGCGTTAGTGTGCATTTTTGTTCGCCTAGTTCGCCACGCAAGTTTTCTATGCCTACGGGATAGGGCCGTGCCGAGCCCTGCTTTAAAGGCAAGGAAAAACCTTTGTTCACAGCTTTGCATATAAATAATCTATTTCTGTTTGTGAATATACTGAAATAATATAAATATCAATGCCTATCCCTCAATGAAGTCGTCACGAAAAAAGGAGGGGTGCTACTCGAATTTAATTAATAAATATTACTGCCGTATCAATTATTAATTGTTAAAAATAATTCATATATTAATAAAGAGGTTTCATTTAAATTGATTTTTTCTATTGTTTTTGTTAACTGTGAGTATGTTTAAATATAAAATTTAAGGTATTTCCAAAACATTTTTAAAAAGTAAAAATTTGAATGTGCAACAACCACTTTGACATATTTAGAAGGTACTGAAATTTGTGCTATCAAACAACAAACAATAGCCATACCAATATTCCTTATCTGTCGAGTTGATTTAGCCGTATCAGATTTTATACCGGCCTACCAGTGCCTTCGCTTGTGTTCTAGAGACTCAATGTTTAGCATATAGCTACCATAGAAACGATCGTCGTTTCAAAAAATATACCCATCCGTATAGTTACTAATTTTCTTCTTTAATTTGTTTCATTTGCTCTATACATTTCTTTTAGGTAATGCAAAAACGATTCGAAACGATAATAGTTCTCGATTTGGAAAATTTATGCAAGTATGCTTTGATGATAACCACAGTATCAAAGGTTGTGTAATACAAGATTATTTACTTGAGCAATCACGAATAACATTTCAAAGTCCAGGAGAGCGAAATTACCATGTGATGTATCAATTAGTAGCTCAAGGACAAACAAACAAGGAAATTGCCGAAATGTTATACTTAAGACCACCAGATTTTTATAAATATCTAAATACTGCCGACGATATTTCATTAGATATAAATTTTGAATCAAATAAGTTTGATGAACTGACTATGGCATTTACAGTATTACAAATCCCTCAATCAGTTATTGATGGTATTTTTAAAGTATTAAGCTCAATCTTATGGTTAGGTAATATTGAATTTATGGATATTGATGGAGAGGGATGTGATTTATCAAAAACGGACCGTGAAATTGTCGACACATTATCTATTCTTTTGGGTCTGAAGGCTGATGAGCTAATTAAGGTGCTTTTGCATCGTCAGATAAATGTTCGCGGGAATATAACCGAAATACCATTAAAAATACATGAGGTAAGTTTGTGGAATTAAAATATTAATATCTTTAGTTTGGTCATTTGTCACTAGTCCTTTCGACTAGTTTTAAAAATGTTGTAAAAGAAATTATCGAAAGCAGAAAATAATACAAAAACCGAATGTAGGTTTTCAAACTTGAAACGTTTTAACCGTTACGGTTTCGGTAAATGTTTGAAAAAGATACTTTTTGTTTTATCCATGAATAGTGTTGGAAAAGGTTCGATGTTTCCAGCCAGGTAACAGCTCTGTTCGCGAACCGGGTTTTATACGGTTTGATTTCGACCTTGTTTTAGTTAAATACAAACAAATATGATTGTTTTCGTTTTTCCTTAAATTTCGTTTATTTTCTTAATAAAATTTGTTAAACATTTTAAGTTAATTTTTTGTTTTATATTTGATTAATAATAATTATTTTTATTAAAAAATCACAAATTTATCATGTGTAAATAATTTCAAAGGTTCGGTTACCCCAAACACCACAAAAATGTTGGAATAGGTTTGGTTCGATGGTTCAAAGCATGGTGCAGGATTTAAGTTTGATTCGCTATCCAGTATTCGCTGAACCTAAGGCTTGGCTCTGAGCTTTGTTTCAATTCCATAAGCATAGTATCCAGTAGCTGAAAAAATTTTGGGCGCTCAAAATATTTGATATATTTTTGTCTGGCTTCCAAACTTTAGTGTGACAGCATTTTACCAAAAACCTCTGAAAAGTTGAGTGGTTACACTGTTGCGTCAGCTGTGCACAACAAACAAATAATAGAAAAAATTAAAATAGTTACTGAGAAAATGGACCAAATTGACATGTTGAAAGAAGTGGCAGCGACTAATACCCTAATTATTAAATTAAAAATTATTGATTATAAAAATTTTATTGATATCTTCAGTCTAATTCGTTTTTAGTGTTCGAAGAGTTCAATTCGACTTTTTATTTGCTGCTTCTAGGTCGCCATTTCTGTTCAAAAATATTTCGACTAGTCGAAACAATTAACCA
Source organism: Drosophila subquinaria (assembly GCA_037043405.1). Classification (NCBI taxonomy): domain Eukaryota; kingdom Metazoa; phylum Arthropoda; class Insecta; order Diptera; family Drosophilidae; genus Drosophila; species Drosophila subquinaria. The sequence continues at coordinate 85,210 of JBAMBL010003275.1, read as the reverse complement.
ATCGATATTTTGAAAGGTCGAAAACAAAACTACCAGCTGTTTACCAAACAGTGTTGTAAAACGCCAGTAAATTTTCTGAGCACCCCAGATTTAGGTACTGGTTACAAGGGATTTTCATCTACTGGGCTGTGCTATAGATAAAAATACTTATTTTTGTTTGCATGGTTTCTTGATGTTTAAGCATTGTATCTAATAGCTACAAATATTTTAGGCGCTCAAAATGTTTAATATTTTGATGTCTGGCTTGAAAAGTTCAGTGTGACAACATAACACCAAAAATCTCTGAAAAGTTGATCGGCCACACTGTTGCCGCAGCTGTGCATAACAAACAAATAATAGAAAAATTTAAAATAGTAACAGTGAGATAAATTATTAATTATTGAAATTACATCAACATGTTTTTTGTCTCTGTTGCACCTTTTCAATCAGTCTAATTCGTTTTAAGTATTCGTTAAAAAACATTTCGAATATTCGAAACACTGAACCAATCGATGTTTTGAAAGGTCGAAAACAAAACTACCAGCTGTTTACCAAACAGTGTTGTACAACGCCAGTAAATTTTCTGAGAGCCCAAATTTTGGTATTGAATATAAGGGTTTAAAAATAGCCTCACAAAATAATTTTGAGCCAGCTTGCAACCCTTTTTTTATATGGAGTTGATACCTCTCAAATTTGATTTTCAGATACTGGATACTATGCTTTAATAATAAAAATTTTATGTTTTCAATAATTAACAGATATTTATTCAACGTCAAAAGTAACGTAAATTCTTTTGAATCGTCTTTGAAATCAATTAAAAAAAAAATTGGAAATACTTTTTAGAGCAAATGAAATCTCTCAAAATTCGGTGTCATTTACGGGTTCTGTCGAGAGCTTCAAAAAACTAGCTTGAGTAAAAATCTCAAGAATTCTACGGCACTCGTAGAAGTTTTTAACAGGGTTTAAAACCGAAATCTTAACTGTTTACCGGTATTAACCAATAAATATTAACTTAAACCTTAACCGAACCTAAATTTTTTTGTTATACCTTGTGTGGTCCGGTGGCTCACTAGTTAGAGCTGCCGACCTGTCACATAATTAGAACTTTCAGTTAGAAAAAACTGGGTTCGATTCTCCCCGTCAATTGTAGTCAGGAATTTGCAAAAAAAATAATTTTTAAAATTTTCCGCTCTCTTTTTAGTCTGCTAACAGTTTTTGCATCCATCTCTCACTAGTCACTTCCGAAATAATTTTAAGCAATATATCCCTGAGCTGTGTATCTGCTGTTCTCTCAGTCCACAGACGCTGTCGATAGGCCAAGTTGCTGGATACTCAAGCAACGTGAACGAAAAATGCCTGGCACAGTTTTTTTTTATATGAAGGCGAAATAATTGTCGACAATATATTCCTGAGCTGTCTGGCAGCTGTTCTCTCAGTCCATATACGTCGATTGGCCATTTGTCAATATGAATCTGTGGATTTCGTTCAAGTTGCTGGATACTCAAGCAACGAAAACAAAAAATACCTCGCACAGTTTTATTTATATGAATTTTGACAGGAATTTTTATTTTCCGTGGTGCTGGATACTCGGCTTAAAGGTTAGTTTCGGTCCAATAAATATTTAAATTAAATTTTGTTTTAATTAAAAGTTTTAAAAGCGCCACCAAAGCATTTTGAGAGCTTTTAAAAGTGAGCTAGCGGTCAGCTGATTTCCGAATAAAAATTTGCGCTAAAATATTTAGTTGCTTTGTGTTGTGCCACACGCGTTAAATTGGTCCAGAAAATTCAACTAAATTATGGAAATTAATCTTTAAGGTATGCACTATTTAATGTATACTGGTTTTTTATGTGTAGTTCTAGGTATTTAGTGTTGTGTAATGTCCAATTTATGTGTATTTTTTTTAGAAAACTAACATGCGTTCTCCGTGTTTCGTGGAATATTACTAATAAGCTGTTCCATGCTGAAAGCAACTAATTGGTCCAGATTGTACTTGTGAGTGTTGTCTTTAGCCACAAACCAAAAACTCATCCCCGTTCGTCCCCGTTCGTCCCCGTTCGTCCCCCTTTTCTCTCATTTTCCAAGGTCCAACTAAAAAACAAACAAAAATATAAATTCGACTTCAGCCTGACTTAGATTTATGCCAAATTTCAAGACCCCATCTCTTCATTAAGATTTTATAAAAATATTTTACACATATTTCTCATAGTCGGATGGGGAGGAAAAATTAACACGTGGTCCAAATCAAAAAAAATATTCTAAATTCTAAATTAGTTCAACTAAGGTTCATGCAAAGTTTCAAGTCTCCAGCTCTATAATTAGACTTTATGCCAAAAAAAGAAATTCTGGCCCAATGTGCATTGATTAGAAAAATCTTTGTTGAAATCGAAGAATTTTGGTTTATATATTAACATATTTTTGTAAAAAATTTCAATTTATTTTACAGCCAAGATCATGCCGGTAATCGTTACGAAACCGATATCCTAGGCATACCTGTTACCTGTACCATGATTAGTAATCATTATCATTAGTAATTAAATTATTTTTGTTTAAAAGTCGAACCAATGATTAAATTACGATTATTTTGTGTTTTGCCCAATTATTTAATGATTACGATTACCAAAAATCCAAAAAAAAATCTAGAATTATTACGGATTTCGGATTATTTTTGATTTTTTCTGATTATTTTTGATTTTTTAGACTATTTTGTAAAATTTAAATTATTTTCACAATCAAAGTAGCCAAAGCTTTTGATTATAGTTGCTTTGTGCTGGTCATATAAAGCCCTCCTGAGGAAAACATTTGAGCATTCGAGTCTTCCACATATTCAATTACATAAACTTACTGTAGATATTCATAATCGGCAAGTCTTTTTTTGTGCGGATCACAATCCAACTACTATTATATCTTGTTTTCGATTGTATACGCAATAAATGTGGACCTCTTGAGCGCTCCTCTTTGTTATCCAATATTCTGCAAGCAATCATTTTCTAGACTCTTTTGATTAAAAAAAAAATTTTGAATACTATTCTTTTTTTTTAAATATATACACCCAGCGACAAAAAAAAAGCCGCACTCTTTTTTTTACTATAACAGCTATTGGAAGTCAAGTATTCAAATTTAAAAAATATATTTGGAAAGGTCATCTAAATTCCGTTTGAATGATGCATAACTTTCCTTAACCCATTAAGTACCCATTAAAATATTCGAATTTTGGAAAAAAAAAATTTTCGAGCTCTTTTCCTCGATTTTTCCAAAAAAAATTTTTGATGCAAAAACATTCTTCAAACAATTTTAGGAGTGACTGCAAAAAAAAATTTTCGAAAATATTTTTATTAGTATTTTTTATAATTGTTTGAAAACTGCAAAATAAAATAAATAAATAAAATGGTCATTTTTGGGATTTTCAAAAATTATAAAAAATACTAACAAAAATATTTTTGAAAATTTTTTTTTGCAGTCACTCCTAAAATTGTTTGAAGAATGTTTTTGCACCAAAAATTTTTTTTGGAAAAATCGAGGAAAAGAGCTTGAAAATTTTTTTTTTTCCAAAATTCGACTATTTTAATGGGTACTTATGGGGTTAAGGAAAGTTATGCATCATTCAAACGGAATTTAGATGACCTTTCCAAATATATTTTTTAAATTTGAATACTTGACTTCTAATAGCTGTTATAGTAAAAGAAAGAGTGCGGCTTTTTTTTTGTCGCTGGGTGTACATAAGTATATATTTTTGCGTTTCATTCCGAAGAACTTATAAACACACGATTGACTACAATTGACGGGGGGAATCGAACCCAGTTGTTTTTAGGATTAGCTTTAATAATCCGCCCGATAAGTTTCCTATCGGTATCAGTAAAAACTTGGGTGGGATAATCTTGCTCATTTTCTGCCACTTGGTTGGCTCAAAGAACATGTTGGATGACGGAATGTACTGCACTAGGGCCCAATTTAATCATTTCAACAATATTCCGCTAAGTTAAACTTTATTTTAATCTCGTTCGAGCCGATTTATACTAATAAATATTTTAACCATTGATCATTTTGGAATTCACCTCAAAACCAAAGTTTTCATAGAGAATTAAACCATTAAAAGTAAAATAATATTAGCTAATCATGTGTCCTACAGGATAGAAGAAGAAGCTGCGACATTATAATCACAATTACAGATTTAGAGTTACTCCAAGTGCCTGCACGAAATAAGCTGTGACTTGAAAATAGTCAATAGTTTTAGTTTTTCTTAGTTTTAAGCGCTAATTACGGAAATATAAAAACAGTTTAATATCTTAACTAATATAGACAGTCCGCTGAAAAGAACAGCATTATAATTTTGTTGATATCTGTAATAGTTTGGAAGTTATTCGATCTTAAAATTTGACCCTACCCTTGCACGAAATAAGCTGTGAGCCACTGTATTTTCTAGGTTGCTCCACATCGTAGCGGCCGCCGCGTTTGACTTTGGTGATTCTGTATAGTCCAAAAATATCGCTAGCCAGCTAGCGGCCTGCCACGATCTTAGCGCAGCTCAAGTAGACGAACATGAGCCTTATCCCGCATCCTAGTTCCAAACAGAAACTCGAACAACGAAGAGTTAATGGCGCTCTGCACACGGCATATATTTTAACTACTTTGGAGGCTCTTTTGTGGGAAGCTTTCCGATAATAGATCCTCCGATTGACCCACTCAGTTACACCATTGCCTCTGATCACTCCAGTTGTCGTCCACATGTGCTCTGACAAAGTCTGCAACTCTCCTCTGTCGCTTACTAATAGGGCTGCAAAACTATCGATAGTGGGTACATCGATAGTTTTTAACTTCGATGTTTCAAAACCTCGATGTTTTCCAAAAAAACATCGATATATCGTTAAAACATCGAAAATTTTTCAAATATTTTAGATTGCGGTAAATACCATTTATCTTATGCTATATTGAGAAAAATATAGAAAAGGCAAACATTAATTTTGTTTGTGTAAAATAATGTTATTAATTTCTTAATAATAAACGAACACTTTGTGGCTAGAACTAGCCACTTTTTGAGCGGGCTAGCTTTTTTTTTTCAAAATGATCTAGCCACTTCTAGCCATTTCGTTAATTTGCACTTTGGAACACAAATTTCGGTTTGATAATGCTGCGTTTAACCAAATTGACCTTTTTTTTTTTTTTTGCTTATTAATCAAATTTTGTCGTATTTCAACTAATAATAATTGTAAAAATGGACCCAAAAAATCTGGCAGCACTGATGCAGTGAAGCATCCGATATATCGATGTTCAATTTTTAACATCGATACATCGGACCATTTTGAAAACCTCGATACTATCGATAGTAACATCGATAGTTTTGCAGCCCTACTTACTAAGTATGCGCAATGGGAAAGCAAAGACGCACAGTGCGAAAAAAGTTCTCGATTCTTGTGACCTAATCAAAATAACTTTTTTAAAGAATAAATCATATATGAAATATAACAAACTTCGTCAGAAAAATGGATATCAGAAATTTGTAGGCATGGAAATTTTTTCTTCAATAGCCTTTCACCTCGTAAAGAGGTTTTTTTTTTAGAAGATAAACGACCTACGCGCCGCACTATGTGCAAAAAGTCGATTTATTTGGCATTAATTACAATTGTAAAACTAGAGCTTTCAAATATTTTTTTTTTTTCGGATTTGGACCACTCCTTTAGCTTGCCCTCTTCATCCGACTATGAGAAAAAAGTGTAATATATTTAATGGAAATCTAAAAAAATTTGCTAGAGACTTCAAATTTGGCGAGAATCTTAGTTAGGCTTAAGTGGAATAATTTTATAATTTTTGTTTATAAATTGGACCTTGGCTTCATCGGTCTTTACTACCAAACTCTGAAAAGCAAAAAAATAAATTGTATGCTTTAAGGGGAGGTTCTTTTGGATTTTTTTGAAAAAATCTAATTTTTTTTTTTTACATAAAATGAAAGTTATATATGTATAGAATATACGTGCCAAAGGATTTTTCAATACGACGCGTATTTCTTGAGCTAGGGCGTGTCAAACGTACTTATGTCACGCGCGCTGCGTACCCGCTGTCACTTTCCAAAAACTTTAAACGCGTTTTTCTCGAAACCATGTTTTCTAATCTAATTTCAAGTACAGGTCTTGTTCTATTGATCCGATTTCCTTCATTCAAAAAATGTTTTAAAGTATATACTTTTTTGTATGGCTTATACCTAAAATTGTTTATTTATAATTTTTAAACGAGATCAAAGTAAAAAAAAGTGTAAAAATTTCATTATTTTTTTAAACGACCATGAAATTGGTTTTTTTTCACCAAAATTAATTGAAGTTAGGTATAAGCCATAGGAAATTTTATCTATTTTAATAAATTATATACATTTTTCATTTCACTTTACTACCAGAGGCCCCACACTTGAAGAAGCAGAGCGATATTTTGAGAGTCGAGGTCGACGAGATCCGCCATTTTGAAACCGCCATTTTGAATTTCTCAAAAATCACTTTTTTTTTTTAATCGTCAATAAACAACGAATCAAAGTTCGAAAGCAAAAGTTCGTATGTATTTTCATTCTCCCACAAACCATTCTCAAATTTTGCTTGATTTTCGGCCAAATCCAAAAGAACCTCCCCTTAATGTCAAGCAAGATATTTGATACTTTGCAAGTTTGCTAATTAGACTTGAGTACAATTTACAATTTTATTTGTTTTTTAATTTGACTATGTCATCACTCCCCTCCTCATCTGACTTCGGGAAAAATCCGATTTTTTAGCATAAATACTCACCTGCAACACGTAATTTACACCAAATGAGGCAAAAACGGGCAAAAGTTAATGATACTTGATTCAATATTGCTTAGTTAATATATACATACTTACTAACAATTCGAAGGGATCCTACAGAACTCAAAAGTAATATTCCACAGAACACATTTAATTAATAAATTTTTAAGTTGTTATCTAAAAATACACATCAACAAACATTGGACAACTAGACAACAAACAAAACTACTTTATCCTAGTACTTCAGCAGGCTTCTTTTCTTTCGTCTTTAATCAATCGTAGAATAACTCTTAGTGTTGTTTTTCTTCATAAATTAATTATTGGTGAGATTGATACCAGTTTAGGACGCCTCACTTTTTCTGTCCCCCATAGAACTACTAGGAACTGCCAGTCCTTACAACTGCACAATTGAAAACGCTTTGCACAGCTCATTTCGTGTTTTGTGCACAAACTTGAATAGCCTGCAGAACTTTCTCTTCCCTCCTTAAAATCGTCCCATTTCCTATTCTTTTGAGAAGTCCCTAACCTTACTAATACTAATACTTGTACGACCCCTAATTACTTCTACTAATTCTTTTTGATCTGATTGGGTTTTCCGGATCTTTACAACAAATGTTGGATCACTTAATAATTTTTTGAAGACCCTCAGTTTTTAAATTTATATACCCTGTGCCCATTAAAAATGGTCCAAATGAGGAGGCGTGACAGACGCCGTAAATATATATATTTCTGATCAGGATCGACAGCCGAGTCGATTTAGCCACGTCCGTCTGTCTGTTCGTCCGTCCGTCTGTTTTAGCGCAAGGATCTCAGAGACTATTATAGCTAGAGACTTAAAATTTGATGTGTAGTATGTTTTTAACTTTGAATCGGACCACGATATGCTGTAGCTGCCATAGGAACAATCAGTCGAAAATCCAGATATAGTACGAAAAATGTTTTTGTTGCTTGACAGAATATTCATCTGGGACGATCCTTTATATCCTGAAATTTTTATTTTTTAAATGGGATAGCTGCCATAGAAACGATTAATTGAAATTCTGATTTAGTTTGGAAATTTTTTTTTTTTGCTGGAGATATCACAACCAGATCACATGCTGATCAAATTTGGTTCAATTCGGTTCAGTAAATCATAAAAATGTCATACGAACAATTAGTCGTATATTTAATGCACTCGCGACTGTAGCCGCACCAAGAGCCAAGCAAGTAGGGGCGTATCTCCCTTGATTTTTATATATTTGTTTTTATAAAGTTTAAATTTCAAATTTAAGTATTAACTCACATTAATTTAAAAGAGTTCTATCTTACTTAATTTTACATTAATTTTTAAGAGTACTACTTACTAAATTTTATATTAATTTTTAAGAGTATCTTTGGTCAACTTCACTAAGTTAACATTAAATAAATATTATAATATTTACATATATGTAATGTATGAATATATATATATCACTGCGGACGGCAGTCCGCGCTAGTAACGAAAGCAGCACGAAGGGTGCGAAGGCGACTAGCATATATACACAGGAAGAATGGAAAATTTGCTATGACTGTCCGATCAGGTCGAGCTATATACCGATCGAAAGGTATCAACTTAACTTACAAATGTGCATACTAAGACTTTTGAAAACTCACCTGGTTCGTGAGATAAACAGGTGTAAGTGGAAGGGTCAAAATTTAAATGATTGGAGCTAGTGGGGCCGTTGGAGCCTTTTGGTCAACATTTTTAATTTTGTAATATTTCTCATAAAAATACGCGTCGAATGACACCTCAATCACCAAAATCCGACTACTGGTTCAAAAGATAAATTATTTTGAAATTTTTGGTGCCCTTCTCAAAACGAGATGAAAAGTCAGTCTGTTTGTTTGTCTGTTTGTTTGTATAGATCAAATCGTTGTTTTAGCTTAAAAGTTTGAATGAGGACTTGTTCCCGCTCAAAAATCTAGAAACGTTTGTTCTACGACTTTTTCGAAAAATCGCTAGTTTAGCGGGAAATCGCTAAAAACCGCTAAAATTGAAACCCTCATAGCGTCCAAACGATAGAAGCTACAGATATGATCTATATTTCGTTGAAAAGGTATTTCAAAGGGCTCTTAGGCATACCTTTAACGTTTATTTTTTATTTAAAAAGGTATAATGGGAATAGGACAGCAGCTGCAAAGTGTCATAGCAGCCAGAGTTGAAAAGTGCTGATAGCTTTTGCGCTGGGCATGTGTGTTTGTAAAGGGGAGCAGTGTTGCCAGACAGTTTGTTTTAGCTGTGCAAACAATAAACAAAATTGACAAAGCTAACTGTCAAAAAATATTGCAATTCAAAATTTCTGATGTCTTATTCAAAAATTTCTGATATCCCATAAAAAACCTCTTTACGAGGTAAAAGTCTAGTGACGAAAACATTTTCATGCCCCAAAATTTCTGATATCCAATTTTGTGACGAATAATATTAAGTTTTACACATAAATTATTTTAAACAAAATTTTTGCATTCGGCACTGCGCAAAACAGTGAGTATTATTTGGTATTATATTATTATTAATGGGGGGGAGCCTGCACCGCGACCCTTTTGGATCTATTGTGCCCCCTTCTGAGCTTATAGCTCATCCATCAATCCGATCTCTCGCACGAAGTCGAGGATTTTGGTCGGATTGAGGTATACAATGTCCCCAATAGGTATGACATATTTCCCTAGAAGACTACATCTGCGTCTAGATAGAGCAGTGCATTCTGCTAGTATATGCGATGAGGATTCCTCCTCACAGTTGCAGAAACGGCAGGTTCTACTCCTTACAATGCCCAATTTGGATAGGTGACTTCTCAGTCTACAGTGCCCTGTCAGCAGACCGGTTAGTATTCTGAGTCTGTTCTTTCCTAGTGAAATTGCCTGCTTGAACCGCTTAGGGTTGTAGCTGCCTAGGAGGTGTTTAGCTTGTCTGAGACCTGTGGTCTCAGACCAGTGCGACTGCTGAAGTCGTCTCTCTTCATTACGTAAGTACTCTCGAATTGTGTGACTTCCAATTCCACAAAACGGTTCAGGACCTATTAGGGGTCTGCTAGCCCCCATTCTGGCTAGTTTGTCAGCCATTTCATTCCCTGCTATATCCATGTGACCTGGGATCCATCTTAGGGTTAGCCTATTATGCAATCCCAGTTGGTTCAGCTTGATTCGTACCTCGTACACTACTTTAGACGTTACTTTCGCCTTATCGAGTGCATGAAGGGCTGCTTGGCTATCGGATAGAATGGCTATATCCCTATTCCGATAGTTCCTATTTAGATTAAAATCAGCACACCTCCCTATTGCACATACTTCAGCTTGGAAGATACTGGTATATGTTCCTAGGGATTCATGGTATGATATCCGAGGGCCCACAACTCCAAGTCCTGTGCCTTGGTCTGTGAGAGATCCATCGGTGTACCATTTTATGGTGTGCTGTCTCATAGGATGGACCTCATCAAGTGTTGTCCATTCTCTCTTGCTACTCAGGTTCACTTCGAAATTCTGCTCGAACGTATGTACGGCTGTCATCTCGTCCCTTGGTTGCATAAGCAAGGGGAGATCACCTGATAGCAGTTCTGCGTCTCTTAGACTAAGGATGTGACTACTTCCAACTCCATCCCGTGCCATCCTTAGAAGAGTCGCTCTTTGGTGTAGTCTGATGACCACATGGAGTGGCGTGAGCTCCATTAGAACTTCAATGTCTGCTGTCGGACAGGTGCTCATAGCCCCTGTCATACATACGCAGGCCATTCGTTGCAGTCTTTGCAACTGTTTCTTGACGGTGATGAGTTGTGCTCTATCACCCCAGGCTATTGCTCCGTATGTGAGCATTGGCCTGACTACCATTAAGTATAGCCATCTGATTATCTTCGGTGATGTGCCCCATGATTTCCCGGCTATACTGCGACATGTGTAAAGTGCTCTAGAGCACTTTGATATCGCGTTCTTTACATGGGAGCCGAAGTTTAATTTGCTGTCAAAAGTGACTCCTAGGTACTTAACCTCCTTACTTGTTTCTATTATGCTGTTTGACAGCCTTATTTGCCTCATTCTCTGCAGCTTGTACCTTTTGGTGAAGGGAACGATGACCGTCTTGGCTGGGTTGAGGTTGAGGCCTACCTCTCCACACCAGTCACTCGTTATCCGCAAACCTGATTGTACAATGTCACAGAGTGTTTCTTCGAATTTGCCTCGTGCTATGATGACAATGTCATCAGCGTAGCCCTGACATTGAATTCCATAGCCGGCAAGTTTCTGGAGTAGTTCATCTACTAGCAGACTCCAAAGTAAAGGAGACAAAACACCCCCTTGAGGACAACCTTTTGTGGTTGTGACAGTAACAGTGTTATCTTGAACTGTTGCCGTGGCTTGTCTAGACGCCAGCAGTGAGGAAATCCATCTGCTAGTGGTTGTGTCTAGGCCCCTCCTGGTCAGGGCAGCCTGGACAGCACCGTGAGATGTGTTGTCGAAGGCACCCTCTATGTCCAGAAAGGCGCAAATGGCCACCTCCTTATTATCAACCACTGTGCTTAAGGTGCGGTGTAGCTGATATAGTGCCGTATCCGTGGATCGGCCTGCTCTGTATGCATGCTGCATTGGTTGCAGCGGAGTTTGCATCAGAAGAGTACTTCTTATCTTGTAGTCCACCAGCTTATCCATCGTTTTCAGCAAAAACGATGTTAAACTGATGGGTCTGAAGGACTTGGGGCTGGTGATATCTTTCTTCCCTGCCTTGGGGATGAAGACCACCCTAGCTCTACGCCATGCTCTTGGTATATATCCGAGTGCAAGGCTACTAATCATAATCCTTCTAAGAATGGGGAGGAGTATGCCCTGCCCTTGCTGTAGAAAGGATGGTGATATCATGTCAAGGCCTGGCGATTTATAGGGCTGGAATGTACCAATTGCCCATTGTAACCGTTCTGTTGTGACTGTCGACTTGGCGATTTTCCAGTCGGCAGACACTGGCCTAGACATGTTTCTTGCATCGACTGTATCTTCTTGTACCGGGGTACTTCCCGGGAAGTGTGTCTCAAACAAGAGCTCTAGTCTCGCTACACTACTGTTTGTGAAGGTGCCATCCCTTCGTTTCAGAGCTAAATTTGTCTCAGGCGTACGTTTTGAAAGTGCCCTGTGGAAACGGGCACCTTCGGTTGTACTCTCTATACTTTCGCAGAACTCGCGATAGTTCTTCCGTTTGGCCTTTCTTATCTCCTTATTGTAGGAGGTCAGGCTTTCACGGTAAACGTCCCAAGTCCCGTCTCTTTTCGCCCCATTGAAGAGGCGACGGGTGATGATTCGTAGTCTCTCAAGGCTATCGTTCCACCAAGGTGCGTCCGTTTCTATGCGCTTCCTTCCAAAAGGACAGCTTTCTTCAAATGCATTTGTTATGCTGCTGTTTATATTGCCTACAACTCTTTCTAATTCCAATCGTGTACGGGGTATACCCATCTCTTCATTGGAGAGATTGAGTTGTAGGGTCGTTTTAAATTTGTCCCAGTTTGTTTTCCTGGGGTTACGGGCTGGTGCGCTACTGTCTGTGTTGACCTGCAGCTCAAAGAGGATGATTCTATGGTCAGACATAGATTCCTCCATGGAGACATGCCAGTTGCTTAGGTGTGGCTTAAGGCACCTACTTATCAGGGTGATGTCTAATACTTCTTCCCTGATTCTAGTTACGAATGTCGGTGTGGCACCGACATTTCCAATTTCTAAATTATATCTAAATATAAAGTCAAGAAGGTACTCACCTCTTGTGTTTGTGTCTGTGCTTCCCCAGACCACATGATGAGCGTTGGCATCACACCCGATGATCAGGGGGAGCTTCTCCCTGGCGCAATGTTCTGCCAGTCCAATGATCTCCTGTGGCGGACAGGCTTCATCGCCGGCGAAATACGCCGAGGCCACCACGGTGGTACGGGTGCTTCCAGCCGTCTGCACTGCTATTGGCACGCAGTCCCTGCTTAGGAATTCTGAAAGGATGGTATAATTAATACAATTCCTCACCATTATACATGTTCTAGGTACCGGGTCTCTTTGGTCCCAGATTACCTTTGCGTCCGCTGTGTACAGGCCTTTGATGCCATTGTTAACCCATGGCTCCTGTACTAGAGCTAGCCCGAGGTGTTGGGTGGTGAACATCCTGGCTAGGACGGCAGAGGCCGCCTTCGCACGGTGGATGTTCACCTGGGCTAGCTTAGTGCTGATGACTTGCGTCATCGCACTACAACAGCGGCTCCATATCACATGACGAGGGGGGCCGGGAGTTCCCCTCGTCATCGCGTGACGTCAGAGTGACGTCCGCTTCTTCCAGTTCGTCATTCAACTCCTGGGACGACATGGCCGGCTGCTGGTCCATCTCCTCAACTGCGGCGGGATCCAGTGTAAGATCCGCCAGATCTTCGTCCTCGGCAAGATCCTCCACCAATTTGGATGGACCTGCCGAACAGACGCTGGATCCGCTCGCAGCCGGGGACGGCTCCGAATTCAGTCCCGCTGGAGGGAGATCCTCGGGTGCGGGTGCGGTCTTTTCCGCCGTCTTTTTCAATCCGCTAACGGGGATTTTCCCGAAGCGGAAGAAAAGCTGGTGACCTCTGGTCACTATGTCTTCCCTGGCCAACTCGTCTATGCCAAGTACCAGCAGGGCTCCTCCTCCTTCCTCCTTTCTTGAGATGACCCTCCATGCGTCAGTCTCGATCTTGTTTTGGTTACTCAGCATAACCAGCAAGTCGTCAGTTTCCCTGTCCGCACTTCTCGGCAGGTAGAGCGTGATGGTATGGGGTGACGGGATGTCATCCCCCATCCTGCAGTCAAGGGGTACGCCCTTCCACGTGTGTAGCTTTGTTGCTACCGTCGACAGCCAGTCTGCGGAGTCCTGGTCTGGTTTGGTATTAGAATTGAGGCATTTTAGCGCAATGTGCCGAGTGCCAAAATTTTGTTTAAAATAATTTATGTGTAAAACTTAATATTATTCGTCACAAAATTGGATATCAGAAATTTTGGGGCATGAAAATGTTTTCGTCACTAGACTTTTACCTCGTAAAGATATACAGTGAACCACTATTGTCTTCATACAGCATAAATTTGTCAAAGTTGCGTATAATACAGATGTTTTGATGCAGGTTTCTTATATTAATCTTTTATTCAATTAAATTCCGTTCTAATGATGCAAAACATTTCTTTAAATCATTAAGTACCCATCGAAAATTTTTAATTTAAAAAAAAGTCAATTTTTCAACCTTTTTCCTCGATTTTTTCCAAAAAATATTTTGATGCAGAAAAATTCTTCAAACAATTCTAAGAGTGACTGCAAACATTTTTCAAAAATATTTTTGCTAGTAATTTTTATAATTTATTGAAAATCCTAACAATGAAAATTTTAACCCCATTTTCCTACTTTTCACACAAAAAGTGTTTTTATTTTGCAGTTTCCAAAAATTATAAAAAATTCTAGAAAAAATATTTTTGAAAAAAAATATTTTTGTGCAGTCACTCCTAGAATTGTTTGAAGAATTTATGCTGTATGAAGACATTAGTGGTTCATTGTATATATATATTAGGACGGGTAAATTTTTTATCGCAAAAATCGTCTACCATAATCGTAATCTACGATGAGTTCTAAGATATTTTCACGAAGAAACTATATGACTAAAATCAATTCCTAGCCTCCGCTGAGAAGCATGAAGCTTTCAGATTAAGGTATTTTGCGGTATAGTGTAAAATAGTATACATTTTATTGTTATATAATTAACACTTCTCTCGTATTTTTCATAAGTTACAACATATTTTACATTTTTAAACTTATTGAGAAATTTTATTTAACTACCAGACCATTTATGGGGGATGAGTTAATATATAATAAAAACCCGGCATGGCTGTTAGCCGTTTGCCTGAACCAAATTCATATTTTAATGTTCTTCGTTATTATGCTGCATCACTCATGAGTCCACAATGAATATACCGTGATGCGTCCCTCAGATATGCTATGAGCCTGCGCCAATCACTGCCGTTTAGCAAATCGTTGATCTCCGTGGTGTTTAAGCATGTTTGTCCAAAGTGCAGAGCTCTCATCTCACGTAACATCGGGCAGCGTGCAATGAAATGCGCTGTATCTTCAGCTTCACCGGTGCTGCATAATGTGCAGCGACTGTCCAAAGTGCTTTGCGGCACATAGTTGAGACGGAGTACCTCAGTTCTAGCTCGGAATATGAGCGAGGTTGCTTGAGCATCAATACCATCCTTGAAATAGTTTTGCTTTCGTTTTCGAACATATCGACATTGTTTGTTTCTGCCATGGTGCTCCAAGCTCTAAAAACGGCGATCTCGATTCTAACAAATTTTGCACGATGATTTTGGGTAGTCGCCTTTTGTCCATCTGCAAAGTGTACTGAAATAGTGTGGGAAGTCCAGTTTCAATGTGTATGGCATAGTTCGGAGTGTTGAGTGGAAAACCTTCTTAATGTAGAATCTTAGCAAACGTTCCACATCATCATTTCGGCAAAAGCCCCATATTTGGGCCGCATAGCACATTATTGACCTGGCTGTTGCTTCGTAAAGCAACATTTAGTGCTGTGGTTGATAATTTTTTCCCAAGAAACTGCTTCCATGTGCTGTTGATCGCAATTTTCGACTCTTTTAGCTTAGAGAAAGTACATTAGGGCTTTAATGCGTTCCGTTCCCATTTTGAAGCCACCAGGCAAGATTGATAATATATCATCCACGTACAATGAGAAAAATAGAGGACTCAATAGGCACCCCTGTTTTACCCCGAGATTGGTTGCGAACCATCTGGATAATTGTTTGCCATCCCACACCGCGGTTGTGTTCTGACTATATTGGCTTTTAATACTATTTATCAGTTTGGTTGAGACATCCATATTGCTAAGTTTAATATAGAGGCTGTATATATCAATGGTGTCAAAGGCAGCCTTAAAATCCACAAAGAAGGCGTACATTTTCTACTTTTGTGCCAAGTGATGGTTTGCAATTGTTGTGAGCGCAAAAATGCTGTCTACAGTCGAGTATCCTTCTCTAAACCAAGCTTGGTGCTCTCCCAGTATATTGTGCAAAAATTACTGATGTGAATACTTTGGCCACTGCATTGATAAAGGATATTCCTCGATAATTCTCCGACTCCAGGGCGTACTTTTTTTTGAATATTGGATATATAAAATTTTTCCTAAATCTATCGGGTACATTGGCAGTCGCAAAAATGTTGTTGAGGTGGCTGTCAACTGACTTATGAAAAGATGTGAGGCATTCTTGAAGAATTCCGCTGGCACTCTATCCTCTCCTGGCGCTTTTCTAACTTTGCAGCGTGCTATGGCATCCGTTACCTCCACCACTTCTATTTCACGATCCATTTCTGCAATTGTTGTATAGGGCAAAGCAAAATTATGTTGCATAATGGGCATGTTCCTGAGGGTAACTTTCCAAAATGAGCAGCTAGAGCTTGAACAACGACCTTAATCAACTTACTTTGACTCGTTCAGTTTATCTTTCTCACAAGTTCTCAGAGCGACTTGCTGTTATTGGCATTATTTAGTGTTGTCTCAAGGTTTCTATAATTCAGTGTGCGTGTTGCCTTGCATAGAACCTTGTACTGAGCATTCGCCGCGTGGTATAATTCCTTTGCTCTGAGTGTGGCATTTTTGGTGACTTGATAAGGCATCCCGTGTGGCTGTCCGATGCAAGATTTGATCTAGATTTGTAGCATACCGATGTGCGTAGTTATCCCTCCACCGCAGTTTTGGCAACAGTTGGCTTACAACGCGAATCCTGGGGAACGCAGAACTCTACCCTGACAACCAATGGCATGTGGTCAGAGAAAATCACATTTTTCACCTCCATGTCGGTTACGTACAGATCCCGTTAATTAGGCAGTACTCAATTGTCGAGGCGGCTTGTGCTCTTAGAAAAGTAAAGTTCCCTTCTGCATCGCTACAAGTTCTTCCATTTAGCACTGTCATATTGCACGATTCACATAGTTCTATGATCTTCTTGCCATTTCCATCTATAGTACTGTTTTTGGCAGCTCTAATAAGGTTTGCGAATTGGCTATTCGATTGCATATCCTCTGTAAGCCCATGTTTTTTTGCTATGCGCGCATTTAAATCCCCAATTATTATTACATTCGACAGTTCTGATAGTTGCAAAGTATCGTTGAGTTTTTTGTTATCTGCTGGCCACCTATTGCAATTAAGATATGTCGGCATAATAAATCAGTTCACGGAGAAATGGCTGGAGACGTAGAACAGCTGAGTCTTCGGGTGCAGCAACTGGAAGTACAGCTTGGAGCAATTCCATCGCTTCAAGGCAAGTTGGACGATTTGCAGGCAAAAATTCAACTTAAAGAGGAGGCTGGAACTGCAGTTGAAATAGAATCGAAGCTAATGGCCAAGGTAGAAGCAAAGCTTGCTGCTCAATCTACCGAAAGCATAGCAGCTGATTTGCGAATGCACGGTGTGCCCTTTTCTAAGAGCGAAAATTTGAGAACAATATATAATGCACTTTGTTTCTCACTGAAATTAACACCGCCACCAAAAATAAAATATATTTACCGCGTCAAGCCACGAGGATCGGCTGGCAGCACCGTTGATCCGGTAATTATCATAAAATTAGATAATGTTCGTGAAAAAATTACAATTTTGAGGCAAATTGGGGCATATCGACGCGAGCACAAACAACAACTGAGCTTACAGCTGATCGGCTTCGACACACATGTGCCTTTTTACGTAAATGAGCAATTAACGAAAGCTCATTACGAGATATTCAAAGCAGCAATTAAGCTCAAGAAGCAGAAGCTGCTAACGGCTGTGTTCATACGACGCTCTCTTGTTCATGTGAGAGAGGTTGGGAGCGATAACATCTTTTGCATCAGCGACATGAATGAGCTTTTGGCATGGCAAAATGATAACGCTCTTCACCAGCAGAATGTGACTGCAACGGAAGAGTTGGAGCAGAGCTTTCGCAACTGGTATTTTTATTTGTGTGTTATCACTGCGGACGGCAGTCCGCGATAGTGACGAAAGCAGCACGA
This sequence comes from Drosophila subquinaria, assembly GCA_037043405.1. Taxonomy (NCBI): domain Eukaryota; kingdom Metazoa; phylum Arthropoda; class Insecta; order Diptera; family Drosophilidae; genus Drosophila; species Drosophila subquinaria. Next base: position 67,440 of record JBAMBL010003275.1, on the reverse strand, counting down.
AGGGTGCGAAGGCGACTAGCATATATACACAGGAAGAATGGAAAATTTGCTATGACTGTCCGATCAGGTCGAGCTATATACCGATCGAAAGGTATCAACTTAACTTACAAATGTGCATACTAAGACTTTTGAAAACTCACCTGGTTCGTGAGATAAACAGGTGTAAGTGGAAGGGGCAAAATTTAAATGATTGGAGCTAGTGGGGCCGTTGGAGCCTTTTGGTCAACATTTTTAATTTTGTAATATTTCTCATAAAAATACGCGTCGAACACCTCAATCACCAAAATCCGACTACTGGTTCAAAAGATAAATTATTTTGAAATTTTTGGTGCCCTTCTCAAAACGAGATGAAAAGTCAGTCTGTTTGTTTGTCTGTTTGTTTGTATAGATCAAATCGTTGTTTTAGCTTAAAAGTTTGAATGAGGACTTGTTCCCGCTCAAAAATCTAGAAACGTTTGTTCTACGACTTTTTCGAAAAATCGCTAGTTTAGCGGGAAATCGCTAAAAACCGCTAAAATTGAAACCCTCACAGCGTCCAAACGATAGAAGCTACAGATATGATCTATATTTCGTTGAAAAGGTATTTCAAAGGGCTCTTAGGCATACCTTTAACGTTTATTTTTTATTTAAAAAGGTATAATGGGAATAGGACAGCAGCTGCAAAGTGTCATAGCAGCCAGATTTGAAGAGTGCTGATAGCTTATGCGCTGGGCATGTGTGTTTGTAAAGGGGACCAGTGTTGCCAGACACTTGTTTTAGCTGTACAAACAATAAACAAAATTGACAAAACTATACTGTCAAAAAATATTGCAATTTCAAAATTTCTGATGTCTTATTCAAAAATTTCTGATATCCCATAAAAAAAACCTCTTTACGAGGTAAAAGTCTAGTGACGAAAACATTTTCATGCCCCAAAATTTCTGATATCCAATTTTGTGACGAATAATATTAAGTTTTACCATATAAATTATTTTAAACAAAATTTTTGCATTCGGCACTGCGCAAAACAGTAAGTTTTATTTGGTATGAAGAATTGAGGCATTTTAGCGCAATGTGCCGAGTGCCAAAATTTTGTTTAAAATAATTTATATGTTAAACTTAATATTATTCGTCACAAAATTGGATATCAGAAATTTTGGGGCATGAAAATGTTTTCGTCACTAGACTTTTACCTCGTAATGAGGTTTTTTTTATGGTTTATGTTCTCTATGTTGTTAGTCTTGATTTCTCTTTGTCACGTATAGGTTTTAATAGCTTTAATTATTTTGTAATATCTCTTAATAACTCTCTTTTAATAAGATATATAAATATACTTGTCTCTCTTAAGCTGCGCGCGATACTTCTTCAATTCAATTCAATTTCTTTGACAATATAAGGTCAACCACAGCGAATAGTAACAAAGAAATGGGCTTAATATATGCCACATAAACGCACAAAGTCTTGCAGGTAAAATTTAGGAGTTCAGGTATTTGTTTGTGAAGTCAAATGTAGATGTTATATGTGTGTCTGAAACTTGGTTCGTCCCTCAACTTCGTGATGTTTTGGTCTTATGTGATGGGTATAATTTGTATAGGTCCGATCGTGAAAGTCATGCAGGGGGAGTAGCAATATATGTTAACAAGAAATCGACGACTAAAGTAATCAGTAAACAATCCGCCGGGAGTGCAATTGAATACTTGTTTCTACAGATAACGGGTAGGAGAAGTATGACAAGCATGTTGTTAGGATGCATATATCGACCAAACCGTACAATTGACTTCTCGGACATTATTGACTCTATTTCAAGCTTGTCACTGACATATTCGGACGTTATAATAATTGGTGATCTTAATAGCAACATGCTAGTAGAGCGGCACTTACGCGATGAAATGCTCTCGCTTGGTTTAAGTTTGGTCAACTCTTCTGAGCCTACCCACTTTACAAATACGACAAGCACGTTATTTGACGTGATTTTTGTTAATGACTTAAATAAGATTGTACTTTATGACCAGATTTCGGCACCAGACTTTTCAAAGCATGACCTTATTTTCCTTAAATATAACTTTAATCCAATTTTTGACGACATATCCTATTCCTACAGAGACTTTAAAAATATTGACCTTAAATAATGAAATTGATCTATGTGACTGGACTCCTATATATTCGTCGTCAGATATTGATGCCCAACTGAATAATTTTTGCCAGAACATAAATAATTTGTATAATGACTTCGTTCCATTAAGACGTTAATAATTAACGAGAAGCATAAGCCATGGTTTAACCAAAATATTGTAAATAAAATTTCACAACGAGACTTAGCATATAAGAAATGGAAAAGATATCGAACACTTGACTATTATCGACAATTTAAGATACTGAGGAAAAATGTAAATAAAATGATTAATGATGAACTAAACAGAAAAGTTGTGCAATTAAACGTACCTGAAATCATGACAAATACCTATCTTGACTCTGTAGAAACTAATACCTGTGATAATACCTTTAATTTTATATGTGTAACGTGTTGTGATGTCCTCGATTCTGTTTGTAAAATTAAGTCGAACGCAGTAGGATTAGATGATATGCACCCAATATTTATTAAAGCAATTCTTCCTAAAATTTTAAGCCACATTACGCACATTTGCAACACAGCATTTATGACCTCAAGCTATCCAGAAATTTGGAAGTTAGCTAAGATTATTCCTTTAGCTAAAGCTAATAATGAGTTTAGGCCAATTTCAATTTTACCCTTTTTGTCGAAGATGTTTGAGCACTTGATGGCCGTACAAATTAAGAAATATCTTAGCACAAACTCTTTGTTGATCAATGAGCAGTCTGGTTTTCGGGAAAAGAGAAGTTGTACGACAGCAATACTAAAAATAACTGAAGATATTCGTAGTGAAGTTGACGAAAGCAAAGTGACTTTCTTGACGCTTTTGGATTTTAGTAAAGCTTTTGACACGGTAAACCACGAAGTTCTATGCACTAAGCTAGAAAAGTTTTTTAAATTTTCAAATACCGCCACTAAACTGATTTATTCTTATTTAAAGGGCAGAAGTCAAGCTGTATTTAATAATAATAAATTATCTTCACTCTTGCCTTTGAGCCGTGGAGTACCGCAAGGGTCAGTCCTTGGTCCACTTTTATTCTCGCTATATGTTAATGATCTTCCTGCTGTGTTGTCGTATTCTAATGTTCATTTGTATGCTGATGATGTCCAATTATATGTTAGCTGTCATCGTGATAAAGTACTAGAGTGTGTTGATATATGTAACAGTGAATTGTCAAATGTTAGTAAATGGGCTCGTTCCAATGGTCTTGCGCTTAATCCGTCCAAATGTAAATGTATTGTTATTTATAAAAGAGCTCTTTGTACAGAACATCTGCCAAATCTAAGAATAGAAGACTCTCCCATAGACTATGTTGATAAAGCCGAAAATCTTGGTATAACTTTTAATAAGACTTTAACGTGGAGTGATCACATTGCAAGGGCAACTGGGAAAACCTATGGCATACTTAGGCAGCTCTATATGACTCAGAAATGTTTATCGACTAATGCTAGATTATTTATTGCAAAAACCTATCTTATGCCTGTGCTTTGCTATGGAGTCGAAGTGTTTGGAAACCCAGATGCTGCATTCTAGCGAAAACTAAATGTTGCGCATAATGGCATTGCTAGATATGTTTTTAATGTAAGTAGAAGAGACCACATCTCAAATTTCGCCCGACAATTAACTGACATGAACTTTAAAACCTGGACAGACTATAGAAATCTTATTATGTTACATCAAATTATACAGACGAAGGAACCATGCTATTTATATAGTAAACTAAACTTAAGCACGTCTGCAAGAACCAATAATATAAATAATATTCGACACAAAATGGCAAGTTCAGAAAGACATTTCTTTATGTTTTTTTTTTTTTATTTTTATTTTTTTTTTTAAAATAAAAGAGCGGCAAAATTAATTTTTTCACGAATAATTTACGGATAATTAACGGCAAATTATCCATCCCTTAAAAGTTGTTTTTTTCAAAAGTGTTTAGCTAACTTGATGCACATGCCTCGGCACCTATCGGCACTTGAATTTAACATCTCATAGTCTTCAAATGTTAAGTAATAATATACAAAAAGATTTATTGACAAAGACAAACACAGAACGTCCAAAATAACGTACTTAACACAATACCGATTTACACAAAACATAGTAAAAAACACATACAATTTTTGTTGTATAAATATAGTTAATACCTTTATTTATAATATTAATCCCTTCCATCGCACAATAACTTTGTTATAAATGCTTTTTTAATTTTTTTACTGACTGCTCTACTAGCAAGTTGCTCACCAAAATAATATAATGCTGTCTCTTTCGATGATATTCTTGAAGAGGACAGTTAGAACAAAACAAAAACAAGAATACAGTTTAATAGCTAGACCAATTATAAAAAAGTGTTGATACATTTAAAGGCAAAATTTTAACTTTGACTTTTTATTTTTGGCCTATGGAAGAACCCATTGTGCATCGTTTAGCGTTTATTGGTAAATGCGACCCCTTAAATTATGCAACAAGCTCTACCTATGATCGACAGGGATTTCTAATTTTGGTGCCGTCCTAAAAGTGTGCACCAGAATCTTTCTTCCGTGCAGCGCATTATTATTTTTTAATGTTGAAATAACCGATTTTTAGCGTCTGACCGCCCATTCGGATGCCACGCCTACTTTTATTTTGTTGTCAAATTTTTTTTCAAATTTTAAGAATAGATATATATTTCAAATTTCAGACCGTTATCTCACTTCGTTAGAAAGTTACAGACTTTTTGTACGATTACCACGTTTTTTTCGACCCGAACAAATTGACCCGCCCTAATATATATCGCATGCAACTATCTTACACAATATCGTAAAAGCTATCGGGAAAGACATTTTCCACATACTAATTCCACCGAAATTTTAGTTGTAGTGCATAATTAATTGTTTTGAAAGCCAATATTTTTTATTGATACTGAATTAAACAACAATATAGTTTAAATATCCTTTTATTTTAAATTAATTAATTATAACACACCAAAACACAAACAAACCTTTGATACCGAAATAAGAAAAAAAAAATACAGTACATACAACAATAATGTACTTTAAAGTTCGCATTTGTAAATACAATTACGTTCTTCTTTAACCATTTTTTTTTAGTGAAAATCCAATATTAGATTTAATTCCGGTGATATTTGTTGATATATTGTCAACTCAATTATTTTTCTGTACATTTCGATATTAGGCTCGAAAAATCAAATCAATTTGTAATAAAAGAAAAAAATAAGTTTCTTAGAGAGGGAACATCCACATAACATATTATATATTTAAATAGTTAAATGTGTAATAAATATATAATATGTTATATATTTAAATAGTTAAGTGTGGATAAAACGGATTGTAAATAAAATTTTTTAACAAAATGATTTCCGTTCATATCGGTACTAATATCATCATCGGAGCTGACTAAAATTTCGGTGGTTTGAAGCCTTGGTTTTATTTTTGGCTTAGATGTGGCTTTAAACATCTTTAACAAGCCATAGGATGAAAATCTGGTTTCATGCTGAAGTCGCTGAAAGAGGCTTAGCAGCCCAATTTACGCAAAAGTATTGATAATGATAAAGAAAAATTGGAAACATTATTTCCAGCTTACGATTCACTATCAATTTTACTCCAAGAATTTCTGCCAAAAGTGAAATAATAATTATTGAATGAAATAAATTTAATATATCGAAGCCTTAAGTCATATTTCTGTTACTATTTATTAATTTTTTGGCTTTTATATTCTTGTATTTTAGGCCAGAGAAAATCGACATGCAATGGCTAAAGCCTTATACTCAAAAACGTTTACTTGGCTTGTTAACAAAATAAATAGCTGCACAAATCCAGGACAATATGGTAATACATTTTTGGGAGTTCTTGATATATTCGGTTTTGAAAATTTTGCAAAAAACTCTTTTGAGCAACTTTGTATTAATTATACTAATGAAAAATTACACAAGTTCTTTAACCATTACGTCTTCGCATTAGAACAAACGATCGTAAGTATTATATTATATATATTATTGTTATAAAAAAATATATTAGGATAGTTGCGATTTCGGTTTTTTAAGATTCATAATTATACAAGCGGCCATATAATTTAGCAATCTTACTTTAAATCGAGATTTATTGGTGGCACCTGTAAACAGGGCCATCACCATTGATAATAAGGGTTTAGAACTCTAAATTAAATTTTATATTTCGCGATTTTAAAGCAGTGAACAGCGTCTTTTCATCATGCTTCTGTCGATAGAAAAGAAAATTCAGCTTATACTATGCAACATAATTAACTTTTTTTATTTTTGTAATCTTTATCACAACTTCTTACTTTAATACATTTTGGTCCAGATCAAAAAAAAGAACCCTCAAAACACTTTACATGAGCTTGCATTTTTTACCATTACTCAAGAATATCACAACCGATTTTGAAACTTATATTTTGTTAATGATAATGAAAATACTTGTTAATCATTTACAATCAATTTAAAATAAGGTCAACGGTTTTACAGCTATTTATTTTTGAATTATGCAAATTATAGGTTGGGCTGTAACCCCATTTTATATGAGGATGAAAGGAATTGAGAATTTAGTGAAATGTATTCAACAGACAAAATAAGTCTTGATCAGTATCAAAAGCTTAGTCGATGTAGAGATGTAGGAGCTAGAGACTTTAAATGTCATATGTTGGTTCATGGACCCATTATTATTATTACTTATAAGATGGATACTATTTATATTTCGGGAATAGTAAATAATAACAAACCTTTTTAAATTAAAATGGTTTTATGGTTTTTGAAAATATTTCCCTGAGAGACACCTCCAAAACATGGTTTTTGAACTGTTCAACTGCTTCTTCGGCGCTCATCAGTCGTTGACCACGCAGTTTACCTTTGATATTAGGATCAAGAAGAAATCATTGGGTGCCAGATTAGTAATGTACATTAATTCGATGTTTTGACTGCTTAAAAATTCACCTGTTTGACGGGATGTGTGAGAGCTCGCATTGTAATGATAGAAAACGATTCGTCTTTGGCGGTTGGTTTTACGAATTTCTCCGAAGACTTCCGGCCAACAAATGCTCGTTACCACGCAGAATTGGATTTGGCTCGTCTCGGGATACCCACATGGGCTGTGTTGTTTCCGGCTCATATGCATATATAGTACATGATTCGTCACCTGTCACGATTTTATAAACGTCTTTTGAAGCACCACAGTCGAACATTTTTATCATTTCCGTACACCAATCGGCGCGAGCCTTTTTTTTGAGCGTTTGATAAACTATGGGGTATCCAACGAGATCATATATTTTTTACAACTAAGTGTTCGTGCAAAGTCGAATGTATTGAAGCGGAACTAATGTGCAAGGATGCCCCTATCTCACGATATGTCATTTGACGGTAGGTTTATTCCAAAAAAAATGTCAAACTTTATTAAGGTTCTGTCAGATACAGCTATTGACAATTGTGTAGCACAGAGACTTATTATTTTATTATTATTGTTATTTCTAAAGATTTCTTAACTGCACTCGCAATTTGTGAACTGTTTTTTCGCTTTTTTTTGTGTATGCAGTGGTTAGCTTCTCAGTTCAGCTATGTTATATGAAATTATTTTGGCATTAAGCATTTTTATTATTACGTAATCAATAAAGTCGTTCAGTGACTTCTTAAAATAATTTTCACTGACTTTCCTATTTTTGGCAAAATACTTGCAATAATTTCGTCAAATTTACTCACTCAATTTCTGGTGATAAAAAGTTTGTGATTATCGACTCTCCACTCCACTTTCGCTGTCGGTATTCACATCTAGACTGACTGGGTTAATCAATGTCTTTAACCGGGATATACGCAATCGTTACATATTTATTGCATGCACCTCAGATTAAATCACCGTTCGCGGAGACGGCGCAAAACACGCCTACCTATTAATATATCACTCAATTAACCCATTAACGGCTAATGGGTATTTAAATACCCAAAAAAGTATTGACACTTTAAAAATTCTAGCTCGGGGCATGTGAGAGATATCGAGGCAAAATTTATTTCATAGTAAAGAGAAATAATAAAAATATAAGTATAAAATTTGAACAGTTTAGTTATCCTTGTTATACTTGTAGTTTTTTACAGGTGAATATCTACTATTTTTCTGCATACAAAATGTTATCGAAAATAGCTGAAAAATGTATGGAAATCGAAAAAATTAAATTTGAAGATAAAAATTTTTTTTTTTTTCTTTCAACTTCTATGGTCTTCTAGGCACACATTTCCAAATTTCGTCAAAATCGTACCAGCCGATCTATGGGCAGCCATTAATGGGTTAAATCCAATAAAAATTTATAAATTTTAGCTTTAAAAACGACAAACATTTTTAATGTTTTTTTTCATCTCAGACCTGAAATGTATTAAAAATGAGGTTGATTAAAGGTTACAATCTATTGCAAGTTACAATCTATTATGTTATTAAGAAAATTTTAATCCCGGTATCAATAACGCTAATAAGTGACGTGGAAATTTCATATTAGAACTTTAGACTTGTATATTAGCTTTCTTTGGCATATGTATAATTTGATGAGTAAACGCAATTTTTTGTGTCTCTTTTATTTAGTATAAACAAGAAGAAATAAATTATACTCACGTGGAGTTTACGGACAATTCTTTATGTTTGGAACTAATTGAAAAGCCTCCCAGATGTATTTTTAAACTTCTGACGGAGCAATGTCATATGCCTAAAGGGTCTGATTCAGCTTATTTAAGTAATCTACATACAGAATTTGAGTACAATCCTATGTATATAAAAGGCTTGGACCGTCGCCATTGGGAAACTGAATTTGGTATAAAACACTACGCTGGAAAAGTTATATATGCAGTTGATGGATTTGTTGATAAGAATCGGGATGTGCATCAGGATGTGTTATTCGATTTTATGAGTCGCAGTAAACATTCATTTCTTTGCGAGCTTTCGAAACACCCGGTAAGTTTTTTTTCATGCTTTTACATTATAAGGCTTTGGCCACGTATTGAACGATAAGCTACTGAGCGGCTGAGCGACGTAAAACATTAAAGCTGATGGGACTCCACTGGAGTGGCCACGCAGCCGCTGAGCGACGAGCGAATTTCGTGAATTTCTATTTTATTAAACAGCAAGACAAATGACTCGATTGACATGCGTTAATATTGCCAAAATCGATCTGGGTAATTTCGAAGGTTTCTTGTTCGGTATATGGGATAAACACCATATCTACGCTTTTTTTATTATTAATATTTTTTTTTATTATTAAACAGCAAGTCAAATGACTCGATTGACATGCGTTAATATTGCCAAAATCGATCTGGGTAATTTCGAAGATTTCTTGTTCGGTATATGGGTTAAACACCATATCTACTCTTTTTTTATATTTTTAATTGCCTGTATTTGCGATACAGCTGAACCCGACTTTCGAAATTGCGTAGATCTTCTTTAGAAAAGTCATATTTACAACTAAACAACTCGAGCGATGTCGCTCAGTGCGTGGTCACCTCACTCAAAGCGTTCGCTCACTAACGTCGAGACGCTTGATTAGATTTGTAGTTAGAGTCAGGGTTATGCAGGCTAGGCCTTTTAAGCCAGCCGGAAAAAAGTATTAAGCTGTAAGCCTGACTTTTTAATGCACGCAGTATGAGCCGAATCCGAATCGGATAATACTATACCCACTGTTAGTTTAAGCTTTATAAGCTTAACTCCCAATGATAAGAAATAAATAAATAAAATATACTTAATTACTACATTTACTTAATTGAATTTATATATTTGCTAAGTTAACTTAATTATAAAATTTATCTAGGATTTAACGTGTTCTATTTGGATACAAAACTCATCGACTAGTCAACGTGGAACTGCTAAAACAAAATCAACAGTGAGTGATAATTTTCGCCAACAATTGCAGGCTCTAATTGACGTACTCCATAATACAAAGCTATGGTGAGTTAAGAACGAATTTACAACCTTATATTTCTTTAATCGTACATGACCTAGACATAGTTGTGTACAGTACCGGACAAAGAAAAACGGACACCATAAAAGAGTAGTTTTTGGAGGGACTGTTTAGATGATACAAAACTTTCCTTAACAAATTAAGTATCGATTGAGATTTTCGAATTTGAAAAAAAAGTCTACTTTTAAATATTTTTTCCTAGGCCTCAAACTAAAAAAGTTTGGATGCAAAAACAAAAAAGTGCCTTTTTTGCCATTTTCAAAAAAATTTTAAAAATATTAGCGAAAAGATTTTTGAAAATTTTTTTTTGCAGCCACTATTAATATTGTTTAAAGAATGTTTTTGCATCCCAACTTTTTTAGTTTGAGGCCTAGGAAAAAATATTTGAAAGTAGACTTTTTTTCAAATTTGAAAATCTCAATCGGTACTTAATTTGTTAAGGAAAGTTTTGTATCATCTAAACAGTCCCTAGGCCACCTACGTTTTGCCTATGGTCGAATAAATAAAAAACTTTAAGAAAACTCCAAAAACTACTCTTTTATGGTGTCCGGTTTTCCTTGTCCGGCACTGTATATATTTCAAATATTCAACCATGTTACGACTTTTGCTACCATTTATTATGTTTCGTTTTCCCATCGTTTAAGAGCGATAAAGACCACTGACACGGTAACTGTCATAATATACTACTGTGGGCAAAAAGTAAGGTGAATTTGTTTGTAAAATTAAAAATCTTTATTTATTCTTGTAAATCAATTTCATCCCCTTCAAAGTAATCCCCTCTCGATGAAATACACCTATGCCAACGTTTTTTCCAATCCTCGAAACATGCCAAATAGTCCATTTCCGGTATAGCCATCAGCACCTTCTTCGATTCAGCTTTTATGTCCTCAATCGACTCGAAACGCGTTCCCCGGAGTGGTCTCTTGAGTTTCGGGAATAGCCAGAAGTCACACGGAGCCAAATCAGGCGAATACGGTGGTTGCGGAATATGCGTGGAATTTTTGGCGAAATGGTCATAAAGAACGAGTGCAGTGTGAGACGGTGCATTATCATGATGCAAAAACCAAGAGTTGTTGGCCCATAATTCTTATCTTTTTAGACGAATTGCCTCACGTAAACGACGCATAACGCTCAAATAATATTCCTTATTAACAGTTTGGCGAGGTGGAATGAATTCATAGTGCACCACACCACGAAAATCGAAAAAAACTGTCATCATGACCTTGATCTTTGAACGACTTTGACGTGCTCTTTTCGGTCTGGCCTCGCCTTTAGCATGGTATTCGGTTGATTGGTCGGTTGTTTCAGGGTCGTAAGCATAAATCCAAGTCTCATCTCCCGTAATGATGCATTTGAGCTTGTCCTGATTGTCAGAAAGCATTGTTTCACACACATCAACGCGACGACTTTTTTCCAAGATGTGAGCGTTTTCGATACCAAACGAGATTTGACTTTTCGTAGGCCCAAATGGTCTATCAAAATGGTTTTCACAGATCTTTCTGTTATTCCGATCATATCAGTATCTTTAACAGTCAACCGACGATTTTTGAGCACTAACTCCTTCACTTTATTGACGTGTTGGTCATCTGTTGACGTCGATGGTCGTCCGGGGTGCTCCAAGTCATCAACACGTTCTCGACCCTCTTTGAAGTCCTTGTACCACTTATACACATTTTTCTGCGACATGATAGAATTACCTAAGGCCTTCCGCAACATCCTCAACGTTTCCGCAGCCGAAAATTTATTCCGCAAACAAAATTTTATGTCACTTCTCTGCCCAATCAAATCAGACATTGTAAAAATCGAAAAATGCACTCTTGGTCGTTTGGCAAACACAATCGTAAATACACTAGACGGCATATTTATTTTGACAACATTTAAAGTTAAATTTACTCGTTATTTGAACCTACTTCATGTTCATTTTGGCATGAATGGAAAGGTCATTTCAATTCCGTTTGAATGATACAAAACTTTCCTTAACCCATTAAGTACCCATTGAAAATTTTGAATTTTAAAAAAAGTCAATTTAAAAACTTTTTTCCTCGAATTTTTTCAAAAAATTGTTGGATGCAAAAAAATTCTTCAAACAATTCAAATAGTGACTACCAAAACAATTTTTTAAAAATCTCTTCGCTAGTATTTTTTTAATTTTTTGAAAAGTCCTAAAAATTACTATTTTAACCCCTTTTTCCTCCTTTTCATACAAAAAGTGTCTTTTTTGAATTTTTCAAAAATTTGGCCCAGATGTTATTAATAGTGCTGCCAACTCATGAAAAAAATAACTAGCGCAAAATTTTAATCCCGCGAAGTTTGAATTGAAAATTCACCTTACTTTTTGCTCACAGTAGTATAATTTATGATTATCAAATGCGCACATTGGTCCAAATGATCAAATCTTTGTCAGAAATACAATTTTTTTGCCTTATGTTGTATCTTATCTATTTTTGAGCGCCACATCGCGACCCATATGGTAATTGTACGCCTGTGTGACTCTTTGAAATGGTTCGGATCACACATCTGGCAGCGCATACCAAGGGTAGTTTAAGTACCATGTTCTGAATATTAAATTAAAAACAGAACGCTTATTATTAAAACTTTGTATAAATCTCTAACATATTTCAGGTATGTCCGATGCATTAAACCAAATGCTCTTAAGCAAGCCAACGACTACAATGATTCCTTAGTGCTTGATCAACTTCGGTATCTAGGAATTTTAGATATAATTCGGATCAGAAAAGAAGGTTTTCCTATTCATCTCAGCTTTGAAGAGTTTATGTCCAGATATAAATGTTTAATTAAAAATAAGTCATGTTCAAGTACCCGATATGATATTACAATAGTTTTGAAAGAACTTAATGTTATGGAAGCTGAATGGCAAATTGGTAAATCAAAATTATTCTTGCGAAGTGCAGCATATGAACCGCTGGAGGAGGCAAGAAAACATATGATATGTGCAAACTCAACTATTATCCAGAAAAACTGGAGACGTTATTCATGCTTAAGGAATTATTTACGAATAAGAAAAGCTATTCTTATTATACAACATGCGTACAGGGGATGGAAACTAAGAATAAATTTCTTAAGAAAACGACGAAGCGTAATAATTATACAAAGTCGCTTACGAGGCGTTTTTGCAAGAGAAGTAAGTACACAACAGCTTATTTACCTTCCGTCTTTATTATATAAAAAGTGTCATGAATTGTGTAAAGCACTAAAGAAATTGTGGTTGACCCCAAAAAGTATTGTAGCGTAAAATCGCAATATAGCGCTACTGGGTGACCGACCGTGAATTCTTCCTCAGGATGGATAAACCGAATTGTTACGAATGTGTCTTCACAGAGTGCTCATAGAGAAAAGAGAAAGAATCAGAGAGTTTTCAAATCTGAGCTGTTTCAGGGCTATAACGATCGCCGAAACGATCGAAGGGACGCAAGTTGAACCAAATCCTATCACAGGATCGCCATTTGCTGTTTCAAGCGCAGACCATTTAAATTCGATTACAACAAGATATCATTACCAGAGCTCACATGAATCTCTCTGTTTTTTTCAAGGCATGAAAAAAAAGAGATCTCTAAAAACCGCTTTTAAATCAAATAAGGCTTCCAAATGATTAGATAAAAACAGAGACTGACAAAATTTTAAAATTTTAACATTGAATTGAAACATCGCTCCCCAGTAAAATACAGATATCAGAATTGAAACCAGGCCTCTAAAAGGATATCAAATCTCCGGCGTGACAAAGATAGCCGTCTGAATCATTTTTATTTATTTTCCGTTCATCCAACTTGTCGATTTCTGCGTCTACAAGAGCTACAACTCCACTGTAGAATGCAGGAGTTGTATACCATTTAAAATTCAAGTCCAATAATTTACATTTTTTACACGAATGTTTAAAGACGTTTGAACTCAACATTCGACGGCCAAAAAAAAAGGGGAAATCAATATAAACTATACTCCAAATTATACTATACTCGCGAAGAGAACAAGCATCAATTACACTTTTACAGAAAGCCACAATATCCTTTTTATATCCAAAACTCGTAAAGTACAATTGTTGTGAAAAAAGAGGCACAGAGGAGTTCTATAAGAGCATTGAACTCCAGAATCTGGGTACAGACGGTGAATCTTAAATTTTGTTTTTACTAAAGACTATCTTAATGCATTTATCTCCAGGTCTATCTGTGCCTAAAGATCTTTAGAAATCTGGCTCTACCTAAATGTAAATCTTTTACCTTACATTCTAAAAATATGTGTATTTTTGATTACAAAATTTTGTGCGCTTATATTTATACAATGAAGTGTTTTTATATGTATCTACATATGTGTTGTAGCTGAGTGGGTGTCATGTGTCCCCACATCCTGCCTAATGCTGAGGTTGCAATTCTTTGTGTGGAACGATGAACAGCCGTCCGTTGTCAGCGATCGTGCATGTTTAAGAAACCGACGTAGGTGGCGCTTATGCGATTATGATCAAGTCAATGAAGTTATTTTTCCAAAAAGTTGTCGCCCGATTACAAGGCGCTACAAAAATGAATCAAAATAAAACTTCTGGGATGGGACATAGCGTAGGTTGGAGGTGTAGATAAATAAATTTTTTTTGCATAATAGAATTTTTTAGTGCACATCGAAATTTTAAATTATGGTAAAAAAGAACGTTTTTCGTACTTGCACTCACTTATGCGCCCATAGCTTCGTCAAATATTCACTGATTTGTTTAACGGTTTTGGAAAGAAGAAACTTAGGTATACTACTGTGGGCAAAAAGTATCGGGAATTTTAAATTTAAAAAATTTTGGGATTCCAATTGGAACAAATGTTTGTACTTTTAGGTTGGCACTACTATCACTAACATCTGTGCAAAATTATACGTTAAAATATTCATTAGTGTTTAAGCTACGATTAGTTTTGTACGACGCCAAAAGTGCAATTGGCGATTTTGGTTGAATCTCCTCAATCGACTCGAAACGGTGTCCTCGGAGTGGTCTTTTGAGCTTAGAAAATAGCCAGAGGTCACACGAAGATAAATCAGGCGAAAAAGGTAGCTGTGGGAAAATTTTGGTCGAGTTTTTGGCAAAATGGTCACGAAGAACAGGGGCAGTATGAGAGGGCGCATTATCGTGTTGCAAGAACCATGAGTTGTCAGCCCATAGTTCTGGCGTCTTTTTACGCATAGCTTCGCGCAAACGACGCAAATCTCTCAAACAATATTCCTTGTTGACAGTTTGGTCGGTCGGAAGGAATTTATAATGAACTACAACACGATAATCCAAATAAACTGTCAACATGACCTTGATTTTTGAGCAAATTTGACGCGATTTTTTCGGTCTCGGCTCACCTTTAGCCGATATTCGCTCGATTGATCGGTAATTTCCATGTCGTAAGCGTAGATCCAAGTCTCATCGCCCGTAATAATGCGTTTTATCTTGTCCTGGTAGTCAGAAAACATTGTTTCACTCACTTCTACGCGGGGCTTTTTTCGATGAAATTGACCGTTTTTTGGCACCAAAATCGCCAAATGCACATTTGGCGTCGTACCAAACTAATCGTAGCTTAAACACTAATGAATATTTTAACGTATAATTTTGCACAGATGTTAATGATAGTAGTGCCAACCTAAAAGTACAAACATTTGTTCCAATTGGAATCCCAAAATTTTTTAAATTTAAAATTCCCGATACTTTTTGCCCACAGTAGTATAAACGTGCCATACTTGACTTAACTGGATTCAATTTCCTTATTAGAGTATTTTCTATGTAACCAAAATTTGTTTTTTATTTTTTTTTTAAATCTTTTGACTTTGGTGATGTTTTTGAACACTATTTTTGAACAATAAGACTTGTATTTTTATTTAAAAAGAACACGTTTTCACGAGTACAACGTGTGTCTATTTTCTTAAATCGGACAATAATTGGTTAACCTTTAATAGATTTTCTGAAACAGAATTGCTCAAAATGTTGATATCTACGCCATTATTGCGCCATTTCCCCATCCCCATAGTATGCCACAATGTTACATTCAACTATATCTACAACCTACGCTATGTCGCATCCCAGAAGATTTTTGTCTGTAGCCCCGTTTTATGCTAAAATGAACAAAGACATCCCGCCATAAGCGACGATCAAAATTTGTCTTATTCGACAAGGCGAATAACCTCATGACGCCTCATTGGGCATACAAAGATTAAATAGCTAAAAGAAAAAGAGACAAAACCGGACAACTAACGTATGCGGAATGAAATACGAACAAAATTGAACATGTTCTCAATAAGTTCCCATAATCGACAGCGCAAAACAAAACTTACTATAATTAATGGTACTATTTTAGCATGTATAGCATCAAAAATTAGCCTTCTAGATAATGCACAGTCGCGGTAATGTCACTGATCACAGCAGAGTGTCGAAAATTTATTTGCACATATTGCGCAAATAATCCATCTCAGCCGAAAAATAAAATTTTTCAATACTTTTCTGCTATGGGCTTCAAAAAAACTTTTATTTATAAGATAATTTCGGATGTTTAGAATGCAAAAAAAATGGAAAGAGCCCCTGGATCCGGAAAAAAATTTCCATTATAGTAGTCTTAAGTTAGAGCCAAATAATAGGCTGAAATTGTGGGTGGCACATATAAATCGAATCGTGCGTTTGCCAAAAAATACAAAGTGAACGACAAAACGGTGGAAAAGTATTTAAAAGACATTGGAGTGATGATATGTTATAAAAAAAACCGTTCCTTAAGTCACAGAAGTACAGAGAGAGAAAATTAAACTTCGGCTACGTGCGCTTTCTAGAAATTTGTTTTCTAAAAACAGTTTAAAGATTTGCATAATGGATAAAGAGACGTTTTTCACATTGGAGGGTCATGAGTGGACTCCGAATTATTACTTTAGGCTTCCTAATATTTAAACACCTGAGAATTTAACTCAAATAACATAAACAAAGGTTTTTATTGTGGCTGGTCATAAGCGAGCGTGGAAACAGCGATCCTGTCTTTTTTAAGGCAGGATTGGCTTTGAACTCGGAAAATTACAAGGACAATTATCTTCCGGCGCTTAAAAAATTTATTGATAAGTATTATGAGAATGAAAATACGGTGTTTTTTCCGACTTAGCGTCTGCTCATTTTGCCAGAACAACTCTGAAGGCTCTTGACTACTTGGTCACTGATTTCCTGCCTAAGCTGCAAAACCCTCCAAACGTGCCTCAGCCCATGGAAAAGTTTTGGTCAAATATGAAAAGAAATGTTTGGAGTAAGGAATATAAGCCACAAAACATCGACTGTTTGATATTAAAAATCAAAAGATAGCTTGCTAAAATGGGTACAAAGGGAATTCAGGAGGCTATGCGCAAGGTACCCGCAAATATGAGGAAGGCAGATCGCTATGGTCATGAATATTTTTTGTAAAATAGCTTACAGTCTAATTAAAAACATATCAAAAATAGAAGTTGGTCAGACTTGAAATACAGTTTTTATTTGTATTACAACAGTTGTTCGTATTTCATTCCGCATACGTTAGGGGCATCGGTTGATCGAAACTTAAGATTTAATATGAAAACTGTTGTTGTTTCTATATCGAAACCAAACACTCAGATTGGGATTTTTCTATTGTCTTGTACATTCTGATTAAGAGTAAGTTTGAAAATTTTTGTTGTTTCTGCAAATTTCAGAACCAGACTCGCAGATTGGGAATTTTTACTGTCATCTACATTATAATAAAATTTGTTTCAATTCGGTTCCCTAAATCATATAGATGTCAACGAGCAATTATTTGACAATTTAATGCAGCTTTCTACAATGCCATCAAACCTGTAACTACTTGGATGTAGCTTTAGGGTACATTCCTAAAGTCTGACATAGTAAAATACTTCGGTTAAAAAATATGTTGAGTCGTGTTAACTTAAGTAAAACAACAGTCAGGCGGTAGCTTGAATTTCGACCAGTGGGAAAAATATTTGTTATTAACCTATGAATATCTATATATATGTATATTAAATTCTTTGTCCTGACTGACTGACTTACATATTATTGCGTAGGCCAAACGGTTAAGCTGAGGTTGCTGAAATTTTCACACAACATAGCTGGGACAATGTTTTCGGACGGCGTTTTGCGAAATTCAACCCGTAAGGCCTCTCGCATACTGGCGGCCAAAAGCAGAGCTTATAGGCGAATAATCGAAATTGTAGTGTACTATGTTTTAGTGTTTGTTACAGTAGTTTATTAGGGCTAAATGGACATGACCACTTTTTCACCATTGGTGAGTTTCCAATTCACATTATTCGCATCGGTTTTTGCTCCAACATAATCTGGTCACCCTCTGAACAGTTTTATATAATAATACATTAACATAGAAGACATTTAAAATTTCGCATGTTCACACGACACCTACAGCTTTTTATTAAAAAGTTTCGGTAAAAATGTGTTCGTTACAATTGTTCCTCCATTTTCGCTTTTAATTATGCGAGCGAAATATAATTGTAAAATAAATATGTTTTAATATATTTTATAGGTCGCGACAGCCTTACGTGAAATGCGTCGTGTAGATGAAGAAATGAAAAAGCGTGAAAAAATCATAAGTGAAATTCCCAGTTCGCATTCTAAGGATATCGAGGATTGTGAAAGGTAAGTACATTTATGAATTCATAAGTTTCTAAGCGTATAATACAAACAAATTTATTAATCATTTTTTTTGCCTCTACTCGAACTTAAATTACCTATAATTATAAGTTCGACTATATTTTTTCATGTTTACATTCAGGGTATTCAGAAACTATGATATTTGTGTTATGTGGCAAAGTGATAACACTGTAGCTAGTGAGTGACCTTTTGAAGTTTCTGTTGTCGTATTTATGATATCATTGAGTTAAATTTCAATGTACAGCTGTTTTGTATAAAGCAAGCATTCTCTTTATTTCGTCTTAGCTCATGCGTTTGGTTTCACCCTCTCTTACTCTTGTGTTTTTTAATGCTTTTGCCACTGTAAAAAATCAATTTAATAATTTAAAAAAATTTGCATCTCTTTATTTAAATTTAAAATCTGTCCTAAGGGACAATAACTAAAATTATCATTTGTGTGATTCGAACCCTAGTTATTTAACTAAAAATTCGAATTCTGACAGGTCAGCGACTCTAACCGTAAAGCCACCGGGCCAAGA
Organism: Drosophila subquinaria; assembly: GCA_037043405.1. Taxonomy (NCBI): domain Eukaryota; kingdom Metazoa; phylum Arthropoda; class Insecta; order Diptera; family Drosophilidae; genus Drosophila; species Drosophila subquinaria. The sequence goes on along the minus strand of JBAMBL010003275.1, from coordinate 48,271 downwards.
AAAGTTACTATCTTTTACAGCCAATACCAATACCAACCTCAGTGTGACCTTATTTCGTTAGATACTTTAAACAGTGTGGCAACCTTTCTCCTTTTAAAATTTTGTCTCAATTTTGTCTCAAGTTTGGTGTGATATACTTTTTTCTGTGTGTTTGTTGTCATTACAACATATAACACTTTGCCACATAACACAAATATTAGAGTTTCTGAATACCCTAATTATGTTATTGCCTGTGTTTTTGGATCAAAAACTGCAAAAATCATATTTTCCTTAATTTCATTCACATTGACTTGTTCAAAAAAATGAATCAACTCAAAAGCGCGGACCAGAAATTCATTTTAGAACTATGTCTTTGGTGAAAACATCTTAGAATTGAACACCGAGTATGAAAATGGGCTACCTTTTTTTTATTTTTTTGGAGGCCATACATCGAGTATGAAAATGGGCTACCTTTTTTTTATTTTTTTGGAGGCCATACAAATCGATGCACTCTAATAAATATAGCTTCATTTTGCTCCCTTTACTATCCTCTTTAATGTTTGTTAAAAAAGCAAACTTTAATATTACAGAATAGTTTAAGTTAATATTAAATTAATATATATATAATAAATTAAAGAGAAGAAATCAAGGCACTTTTTTTCATCAAATGATTAGACGCACAAAGGATATTTTGTGTGTTTCAAATAAAAAGTTATGCTTTTTTTTTTTTGTATTTATTTAAAACAGTAAAACAATAAATTAAGTGATGAGTGGAGACACCTTTCTAGCTAATCCCTCCGCAAATAATGACTTAAAATTATCGCAAAACCCGATTTAAAATGATTTAAGGAGAGCTTTTAAAAATCTTAAATAATTTACATCCGATCAAGAAAGATCCATCGAGGCATGCAGCCCCAAAACCTTTTCTATCATGCTTCCCACCAGAGAGTGAGGCAAACTAGCTAAAAGATTACCACTTTGACTCAAAATAAATTTTTTACTACTCGAGAACTGTAAAATGTCGCTATATTTTGTTGGTACAAGCCTAATAAAAGTTTTAATTTTGGGTAATACAAATTTATGTAGCGATTTAAAGCAAGATCCATTCTTTCTCAAGTCAACAAAAACAAAATATGTGACTGGCTGACGGCTCCGACAATGTCATAAATGGGTATTTTTTTTCAACAAGTTTATCAAAACTTAAACATTTTCCATCGATAAAGTCCAGAAATTCACAATTATTTTCTTACATACTCCAGGTCATCAAATCTCGTATGAATACGAACTTTTTTTTTGCTAGTACATAACTTTAAATTATGGTATCATTTAAGTTTTCCGTCTCATCAAATGATTTGCTTTCGGGATAGCAAGCATCTCGTACGAGAAGTACCGTTATCAGTGATAACTTATCACCACCCAATTTCTCAATTCTTTAGTATACCCGTTACTTATAAAAATAAGTAAAAGGGGATATTGTATTCGTTGCAATGTATGTAACAGAGAGAAGGAAGCATCTCCGACCCTATAAAGTATATATATTCTTGATCAGCATCAACAGCCGAGTCGATATAGCCATGTCCGTCTGTCCGTCTGTCTGTCCGTCCGTCCGTCTGTCCGTCTGTGTGAGCGCCTAGATCTCAGAGACTATAAGAGCTAGAGTAACCAAGTTTGGCACACAGATTTCTATAAACCCCACGCAGATCAAGTTTGTTTTAAAATTTTGCCACGCCCCTTTCCGCCCCCGTAAATCGTGAAAAGCCACCACACGCATAGTTTTTACGCTATTAGGATTTTTTAACTCATTACAGTTAGCTACTATTATGACCTATCATCTTATTAAATCATAACAAGATCGGACAAATAGAAAGGTGGTAATGGTTGATTAAAGATTTTAAGCAACATAAGTGCCTAAAAGCATGCAATAAAATTTTTTAAATGTATTTAAGTAAGAAACGGGTATCCTATAGTCGAGAGCTCGACTATAGCCTTTCCCACTTGTTTTTTATTAGAATTGGACCAAGTCTTTACCTACCCCTCCCTATCCGACTATGAGAAAAAAGTGTAATATATTTATATAAAATCGTAATGTATAGCTAGAGACTTGAAACTTGACATGAATCTTAGTTAGGCTAAAGTACAATTTATAGTTTTTTCGGTTTTTTAGTTGGACCTAAAAAAAATTGACCCTTCTTTTCCCTTTATTCATGACTCATTGAAAAAAATATATATTTTTTTAAAAAGCTTAAATGTAAAGGAAAATATTTCAAACTTTGCATGACTGCTAATCAGACTAAACCAGAATTTATAAGTTTTTTTGTTTTTTCATTTGACCATGTTCCTACCCCCCTCCCTATTTAACTCCTGGGAAAAATCCAATTTATACTGGAGTATTTCGAAAAACCGCAAATTTCCGCTTATGATTTAAACTCTACATAAATATATACATAATAACGCATACTACCACATAAGCACTTTTTATAATCCACGTGTATCTTGCTAGATATACTCCACTCAACACAACTATATTGAGGTTAGATTCGACAAAAATTATGGTTTATTAATAACATTGAAAACATAACGAAACAAAAGCACATACACTACTGGCCAAATTAATAAGTACACTTCTGGCGCCAAATCTTAAACGATAAAAAACTGTACTTTATTTTTAATTTAATGAAGAATGTAGTAACGGTAAAATGCTGCAGTTAACAACAAAAGAATTAAAAACTTACCCTTTTAGCTTCAAGAGTCAACATAACACATTACGATCGCAACAATTATCATTAAATCTTTATTACTACACTAGTCGGCATATTTATTTTGACAACATTTAAAATTAATTCTACTCATAATTTGAACCTACTTCACGTACATTTTGGCATCAATGGAAAGGTCATTTCAATTCCGTTTGAATGATACAAAACTTTTCTTAACCCATTAAGTACCCATTGAAAATTTTGAATTTAAAAAAACGTCAATTTTAAAACTTTTTTCCTCGATTTTTTTCAAAAAGTTTTTTGATGCAAAAAAATTCTTTAAACAATTCTAATAGTGACTGCAAAAACAATTTTTAAAAAATCTCTTTGCTAGTATTTTTTATAATTTTTTGAAAACTGCAAAAATGACACTTTTTGTATGAAAAGTAGGAAAAAGGGGTTAAAAGAGTCATTTTTTGCAGTTTTCAAAAAATTATAAAAAATACTAGCAAAGAGATTTTTGAAAAATTGTGCATTCACTATTAGAATTGTTTGAAGAATTTTTTTGCATCAAAAAACTTTTTGAAAAAAATCGAGGAAAAAAGTTTTAAAATTGACGTTTTTTTAAATTCAAAATTTTCAATGGGTACTTAATGGGTTAAGAAAAGTTTTGTATCATTCAAACGGAATTGAAATGACCTTTCCATTGATGCCAAAATGTACGTGAAGTAGGTTTAAATTATGAGTAGAATTAATTTTAAATGTTGTCAAAATAAATATGCCGACTAGTGTATAACGAATTGAATATGATACAAATTGTATAAATAAAATAGTAGTTCTTATTGGTAAATATTCTAATATTTATTAGTATCAAATAAATAAATATTCCGTTGAATCGTACAAGAGGAATCTGATAAGGGCGATACGAGCTGTTTTTACCGACAATCAATTATCAGAATCTAAGAATCCCTGACTCTTGCTCAAGTTTCGTTATTCCACAGACGATCCCAACCCATTGAGTTACGGCAACCCCTTGTCCAATGAGAGCTCATTGAAATGGTGTTTTCACTTATGGTTCCCTTTGCAATGGTTTATCTGAATGGTTTTCCAATCCGGTAAAGTTGGATGGTCTCCTAAACATCAGAGATTCTGTCCTAAGCAGCGTAATTTTCTTGAAATCCTTCCAATTATTTTCTCGTATTTTTTAATTTCAGTTGTCAAACGAGTTTGTAAACAAATCACAAATGTTTTGTAAATGCTAAATGCAAATGCTATGCTATGAGGACAGACAGTTGCATACTTATCGATAGCACCGATATTTTTATAAAATGTACATTAGTGAGGAAAGGGCATTTATTTGAACGTTTATGCATATTAAATTCCAAAAATTATAAATTTTTTATGAAATTTTGAAATTGTTATTAGCTAAGGTTTTATAAAAGTTAAAAAAAACGTATTTCATTTTATATGTAAAGCATTAAAATTAGACCTTTTTTGTAGGTCCATTTCCGTATCGTTCCCCCTTTTTTTCGACTAAAGTAAAGAATTTATCCATGTCATCAAAATATATAACATTATACACAAAACTTAAACGCTTCCGAAGCAAATCCGCGCATTTCTGTGACGCCGCACATTGGGGCCATTGCTCATTTTACTTTGCAAAAATCATAACTTTTGAACCAAATGAGGAAATCGAATAATTTTAATGGCATATGATAGATAACTCGTCAACCTACGAAATTAGCATAAAAATGGTGCCACGCCCCGTAGATACTTACTTAGGGGCTATCAAAGTAAAAATTTGTGAAAAAATAAATTTTATAGCACCTAAAAAAATATATTTTTTAAAATTTTTGATATATTTGTGCTTTATTTTTAAGGTTTTTATATTTAAAAATTATTTTCAAAAAATTTAAAATTTTTTTTTTTTTTTTTTAATTATTTTTTGTTTTCCGGTGCGAATTATCAAAATTGCATGTGTCGACCTAATTCCTATGACATCTATATGATATAGTAGTCCGATTTCAGCCAATCTGACATATTATGAGCCTGGTGTAGTCTTCTACATTCTGACCAAGTTTGGTTCAAATTGGACCACAATATCATATAGCTGTCATAGGAACAATCGATCAAACTATGCAATTATGCCACGTGTTTTTTTTTTGTGAGGTTGCAATAGTATTTTTTTATTTAACCTTCTTAGGCCATTAAAATTATTCGATTATCCCATTTGGTTCAAAAGTTATGATTTTTGCAAAGTAAAATGAGCAATGGCCCCACTGTGCGCCGTTGTATTATAAAAAACTATCGACCACTATCGATAGTGCAGGCCTGCCATCGATGGCGCCTCGATAGCGCTTGACCATCGATAGTGCCGATAGTGCCATTGATAGCTTTCCACCTCTACTGATCTGTATTTCAATAATTTTCAAAGAAAAAGACTAAAGCAGGGTTCTCACTGCTTGGCAATGTGAGAACATATTTTGTTATGTTTTGTGATGATTTGCGAAATACGTCAAAGTGCTTACATTGACAACACAAAATTTGCGGTTCACAAAATTGTGAAAGGCCTACACTACCAGTCAATGCGCAAAAAATCATACGGAATCAAAATGTTCACAAAATGTTGCAATTGTCCTCCAATTGAAAAGGTTTAATTTCTTTGAAAAAATTGTTGCTGTGGATAATTAAATCAACCATGGACGTCGTGTAACCATTCAGTGGAATTCTGACTAGAGATGGGCACGGGCTTTCTTTTAAGGGTCCTGCTTAGGCCCGAAATAAGTCTTTGAGGCCCGGTCCAGGCCCGGCCAAAATTTTTAAAGCCCGGCCCGAGCCCGGCCCGATATTTTTATATTTTGGATACAAATTGTATTGTTGAGCCTTTTCTGCCAGCTGCGCTTAAAACTTTTTCTTTGTTAATTTTTCTGCGTACCATAAGTGACTCCTGATACAGTAATTTTGTTATTAAGGCCTGTCTCCAGCACCGCGAAATTTTTATGTTAGGAATTTGCTATTTATTTCGTGTGCGTGGAACATAAACAAAACAGTGTGCCCATATGCGTAAAACGTGTGACGATGTACCTAAAACGTGCATGGTCACTCTGTCGAATCAGCTGTGTTTTGTAACAGCGCCAATTTTGAAAGTTCAACTAATTTAAAAAAAATTAATAAAATAAACTCTGACGATGAAGTGATTGTGTTGGTGGCGGCATATATAGTTGCACAAACAGTTTTATCTCACTTTATGGTTTTGCGCACAGTTTTTTCTTCCATTTTTTCAATCGATACTAGCGAAATAATTGTCGGCAATATATTCCTGAGCTGTGCATCAGCTGTTCTCTCGTTCCACAAACGCTGTCGATAGGCCATTAATCGATATTTATTTGTGGATTTCGTTCAAGTTGCTGGATACTCAAGCAACGAAATCGAAAACGAAAAGTTTCTGCCTCAGTTTTTTTTATATGAAGTTTGGCAGAAATTTGTATTTTCCGCGGTGGTGGATACCCGGCTTTAAGAGATTTGAAAAGTAACTATGTGTTAAATCGGGACTTTCGGGTCTAACGGGCTTCGGGCCCGCACAAAAAAAAGCCCGTTTCCGATTTTATGCACGAGCCTGTGGGCTTTTTGAAGAGGCCCGCGGGACATCTCTAATTCTGATCCCATCCACAAATAAATTGAAGCTGTGGAAGAGTCAGAATGCCTCTGGAATATGTGTAGTGGAGACTACTTAAAACGGTAAGGTCACCGCAAGTCGCTCGCCTGGTGAAATTGGTTTGCGAAAATTTGTAGTCTTCTTTATAATAAGTGGAGCGACCAAAAAGTAAGTAAGTCGAATGTTGCTCCATCCATACGCAAATAATTTTTGATTTTGAGCGGAAGACTTCGCAGCTTTTTACTTAACTTTGCATACATCCCCTCTTTTCCACGAGTTAAATTTAATTCATCCACTCAACAGCTGCGCTTTGCTTTGGGTTTAAGTATCATCGTCGTCTTTTTGAAGCCACAGCCCAATGACCGCCAATGCAGCAAGCTCAGCTTCATCTTGTAAATCCATTTTTTTTCCAGAAAAATTAAAAGCAATGCTTAAGTCCCGAAAAACAATAATTAAAATTTTTTGCTTTGACGTTTATGTTTTCACAAATGTGAAAGAAAACCAACTTGCTCGATGTGCTTTTCACAATGGGATTAGGCTCATTTGAGATTCTTCAACTTTAACATCAGTTAATATAGTTTTTATCAAAATTGTGTCAATCTCCTTCGCAAAAAATTTTTAACAGAATGTGAAAGTGGTGTTCACATTGGAGTGTCACATTTTTGTGACTTCACAATTTTGTGACAATGCATTTAGTGCTCACATTGCCTTGTGACGTTTGTGAAGCAGTGAGAACCCACCCTAACTTTCATATTTTAAATAACTTTTTATTCAAACTTACTTATTTTCGTTATTGTTGCTAAAGCAATGTACAATGTTCGTATCATCAATGGGGATAGTTGAAGCAGTGGGCATGTCGTGAGTGAAGAGGGTGTAAAGAGTGGGCCCTAAGACACAGCCCTGTGGTACTCCAGCTTGTATAGTCCTCACACTGGACTCCGCACCATCTAATACAACAGTGAACGTCCGGTCTGCAATGTAGCTTCGTACTATCCATAGTAGTTGAGGAGGCAGAAGTGGTTTAATTTTAGCAAGAAGTCCATTGTGCCATACTCTGTCAAATGCCTGTGTTATGTCCAGATACGCCGCAACCACGTACTCCTTGGCCTTAAAGCTTTCAAGAATGAAATTTACGACCCTATTTAGCTGCTCAGGTGTTCCATGAGATTTACGGAAACCAAACTGAAAGGGAGGAATTTTTTCCTTGATGCTTTCCAACAGTAGCAGGCGTGTCAGAAGGCATCGCTCAAACAGTTAAGCTATCGTCGGCAATAGACTGATTGGTCTGTATGACTCCAGTGAAGAAGGGCTTTTACCTGACTTATGTTTTATGCAGATCCTTGCTTTCTTCCAGAGTTTCGGGACATGTCCCAGTCTCAGTGCAGAGTTGAAAAGTAGGACGAGGAACATTACAGAATTATCCAGGCTATCTTCACCTGGAGCTTTTCTACCTTTTAGCTGTTTGATGTGACCATAAACATCTTCAACTGTAATGGGTGCGACCGGGGGACTTAACTGCTCAGCACTCTCGAACGCCAGTTAAACTCTTCTTTGACAACTAGTGGGGTTGGTGTTAAACGGTTGAAATCTGGCCTCTCAATCTTCTGCAAATGCCTCTGCTCTTTCATTTGGGGATCTGGCCCAAGATCCATCAGGCTTTCTAATTGGGAATTTCGGGACCACCTGCTGAATGCACAATTTTTAAAAAATCTCTTTGCTAGTATTTTTTATAATTTTTTGAAAACTGCAAAAATGACACTTTTTGTATGAAAAGTAGGAAAAAGGGGTTAAAAGAGTCATTTTTTGCAGTTTTCAAAAAATTATAAAAAATACTAGCAAAGAGATTTTTGAAAAATTGTGCATTCACTATTAGAATTGTTTGAAGAATTTTTTTGCATCAAAAAACTTTTTGAAAAAAATCGAGGAAAAAAGTTTTAAAATTGACGTTTTTTTAAATTCAAAATTTTCAATGGGTACTTAATGGGTTAAGAAAAGTTTTGTATCATTCAAACGGAATTGAAATGACCTTTCCATTGATGCCAAAATGTACGTGAAGTAGGTTTAAATTATGAGTAGAATTAATTTTAAATGTTGTCAAAATAAATATGCCGACTAGTGTATAACGAATTGAATATGATACAAATTGTATAAATAAAATAGTAGTTCTTATTGGTAAATATTCTAATATTTATTAGTATCAAATAAATAAATATTCCGTTGAATCGTACAAGAGGAATCTGATAAGGGCGATACGAGCTGTTTTTACCGACAATCAATTATCAGAATCTAAGAATCCCTGACTCTTGCTCAAGTTTCGTTATTCCACAGACGATCCCAACCCATTGAGTTACGGCAACCCCTTGTCCAATGAGAGCTCATTGAAATGGTGTTTTCACTTATGGTTCCCTTTGCAATGGTTTATCTGAATGGTTTTCCAATCCGGTAAAGTTGGATGGTCTCCTAAACATCAGAGATTCTGTCCTAAGCAGCGTAATTTTCTTGAAATCCTTCCAATTATTTTCTCGTATTTTTTAATTTCAGTTGTCAAACGAGTTTGTAAACAAATCACAAATGTTTTGTAAATGCTAAATGCAAATGCTATGCTATGAGGACAGACAGTTGCATACTTATCGATAGCACCGATATTTTTATAAAATGTACATTAGTGAGGAAAGGGCATTTATTTGAACGTTTATGCATATTAAATTCCAAAAATTATAAATTTTTTATGAAATTTTGAAATTGTTATTAGCTAAGGTTTTATAAAAGTTAAAAAAAACGTATTTCATTTTATATGTAAAGCATTAAAATTAGACCTTTTTTGTAGGTCCATTTCCGTATCGTTCCCCCTTTTTTTCGACTAAAGTAAAGAATTTATCCATGTCATCAAAATATATAACATTATACACAAAACTTAAACGCTTCCGAAGCAAATCCGCGCATTTCTGTGACGCCGCACATTGGGGCCATTGCTCATTTTACTTTGCAAAAATCATAACTTTTGAACCAAATGAGGAAATCGAATAATTTTAATGGCATATGATAGATAACTCGTCAACCTACGAAATTAGCATAAAAATGGTGCCACGCCCCGTAGATACTTACTTAGGGGCTATCAAAGTAAACATTTGTGAAAAAATAAATTTTATAGCACCTAAAAAAATATATTTTTTAAAATTTTTGATATATTTGTGCTTTATTTTTAAGGTTTTTATATTTAAAAATTATTTTCAAAAAATTTAAAATTTTTTTTTTTTTTTAAATTATTTTTTGTTTTCCGGTGCGAATTATCAAAATTGCATGTGTCGACCTAATTCCTATGACATCTATATGATATAGTAGTCCGATTTCAGCCAATCTGACATATTATGAGCCTGGTGTAGTCTTCTACATTCTGACCAAGTTTGGTTCAAATTGGACCACAATATCATATAGCTGTCATAGGAACAATCGATCAAACTATGCAATTATGCCACGTGTTTTTTTTTTGTGAGGTTGCAATAGTATTTTTTTATTTAACCTTCTTAGGCCATTAAAATTATTCGATTATCCCATTTGGTTCAAAAGTTATGATTTTTGCAAAGTAAAATGAGCAATGGCCCCACTGTGCGCCGTTGTATTATAAAAAACTATCGACCACTATCGATAGTGCAGGCCTGCCATCGATGGCGCCTCGATAGCGCTTGACCATCGATAGTGCCGATAGTGCCATTGATAGCTTTCCACCTCTACTGATCTGTATTTCAATAATTTTCAAAGAAAAAGACTAAAGCAGGGTTCTCACTGCTTGGCAATGTGAAAACATATTTTGTTATGTTTTGTGATGATTTGCGAAATACGTCAAAGTGCTTACATTGACAACACAAAATTTGCGGTTCACAAAATTGTGAAAGGCCTACACTACCAGTCAATGCGCAAAAAATCATACGGAATCAAAATGTTCACAAAATGTTGCAATTGTCCTCCAATTGAAAAGGTTTAATTTCTTTGAAAAAATTGTTGCTGTGGATAATTAAATCAACCATGGACGTCGTGTAACCATTCAGTGGAATTCTGACTAGAGATGGGCACGGGCTTTCTTTTAAGGGTCCTGCTTAGGCCCGAAATAAGTCTTTGAGGCCCGGTCCAGGCCCGGCCAAAATTTTTAAAGCCCGGCCCGAGCCCGGCCCGATATTTTTATATTTTGGATACAAATTGTATTGTTGAGCCTTTTCTGCCAGCTGCGCTTAAAACTTTTTCTTTGTTAATTTTTCTGCGTACCATAAGTGACTCCTGATACAGTAATTTTGTTATTAAGGCCTGTCTCCAGCACCGCGAAATTTTTATGTTAGGAATTTGCTATTTATTTCGTGTGCGTGGAACATAAACAAAACAGTGTGCCCATATGCGTAAAACGTGTGACGATGTACCTAAAACGTGCATGGTCACTCTGTCGAATCAGCTGTGTTTTGTAACAGCGCCAATTTTGAAAGTTCAACTAATTTAAAAAAAATTAATAAAATAAACTCTGACGATGAAGTGATTGTGTTGGTGGCGGCATATATAGTTGCACAAACAGTTTTATCTCACTTTATGGTTTTGCGCACAGTTTTTTCTTCCATTTTTTCAATCGATACTAGCGAAATAATTGTCGGCAATATATTCCTGAGCTGTGCATCAGCTGTTCTCTCGTTCCACAAACGCTGTCGATAGGCCATTAATCGATATTTATTTGTGGATTTCGTTCAAGTTGCTGGATACTCAAGCAACGAAATCGAAAACGAAAAGTTTCTGCCTCAGTTTTTTTTATATGAAGTTTGGCAGAAATTTGTATTTTCCGCGGTGGTGGATACCCGGCTTTAAGAGATTTGAAAAGTAACTATGTGTTAAATCGGGACTTTCGGGTCTAACGGGCTTCGGGCCCGCACAAAAAAAAGCCCGTTTCCGATTTTATGCACGAGCCTGTGGGCTTTTTGAAGAGGCCCGCGGGACATCTCTAATTCTGATCCCATCCACAAATAAATTGAAGCTGTGGAAGAGTCAGAATGCCTCTGGAATATGTGTAGTGGAGACTACTTAAAACGGTAAGGTCACCGCAAGTCGCTCGCCTGGTGAAATTGGTTTGCGAAAATTTGTAGTCTTCTTTATAATAAGTGGAGCGACCAAAAAGTAAGTAAGTCGAATGTTGCTCCATCCATACGCAAATAATTTTTGATTTTGAGCGGAAGACTTCGCAGCTTTTTACTTAACTTTGCATACATCCCCTCTTTTCCACGAGTTAAATTTAATTCATCCACTCAACAGCTGCGCTTTGCTTTGGGTTTATCATCGTCGTCTTTTTGAAGCCACAGCCCAATGACCGCCAATGCAGCAAGCTCAGCTTCATCTTGTGAATCCATTTTTTTTCCAGAAAAATTAAAAGCAATGCTTAAGTCCCGAAAAACAATAATTAAAATTTTTTGCTTTGACGTTTATGTTTTCACAAATGTGAAAGAAAACCAACTTGCTCGATGTGCTTTTCACAATGGGATTAGGCTCATTTGAGATTCTTCAACTTTAACATCAGTTAATATAGTTTTTATCAAAATTGTGTCAATCTCCTTCGCAAAAAATTTTTAACAGAATGTGAAAGTGGTGTTCACATTGGAGTGTCACATTTTTGTGACTTCACAATTTTGTGACAATGCATTAAGTGCTCACATTGCCTTGTGACGTTTGTGAAGCAGTGAGAACCCACCCTAACTTTCATATTTTAAATAACTTTTTATTCAAACTTACTTATTTTCGTTATTGTTGCTAAAGCAATGTACAATGTTCGTATCATCAATGGGGATAGTTGAAGCAGTGGGCATGTCGTGAGTGAAGAGGGTGTAAAGAGTGGGCCCTAAGACACAGCCCTGTGGTACTCCAGCTTGTATAGTCCTCACACTGGACTCCGCACCATCTAATACAACAGTGAACGTCCGGTCTGCAATGTAGCTTCGTACTATCCATAGTAGTTGAGGAGGCAGAAGTGGTTTAATTTTAGCAAGAAGTCCATTGTGCCATACTCTGTCAAATGCCTGTGTTATGTCCAGATACGCCGCAACCACGTACTCCTTGGCCTCAAAGCTTTCAAGAATGAAATTTACGACCCTATTTAGCTGCTCAGGTGTTCCATGAGATTTACGGAAACCAAACTGAAAGGGAGGAATTTTTTCCTTGATGCTTTCCAACAGTAGCAGGCGTGTCAGAAGGCATCGCTCAAACAGTTAAGCTATCGTCGGCAATAGACTGATTGGTCTGTATGACTCCAGTGAAGAAGGGCTTTTACCTGACTTATGTTTTATGCAGATCCTTGCTTTCTTCCAGAGTTTCGGGACATGTCCCAGTCTCAGTGCAGAGTTGAAAAGTAGGACGAGGAACATTACAGAATTATCCAGGCTATCTTCACCTGGAGCTTTTCTACCTTTTAGCTGTTTGATGTGACCATAAACATCTTCAACTGTAATGGGTGCGACCGGGGGACTTAACTGCTCAGCACTCTCGAACGCCAGTTAAACTCTTCTTTGACAACTAGTGGGGTTGGTGTTAAACGGTTGAAATCTGGCCTCTCAATCTTCTGCAAATGCCTCTGCTCTTTCATTTGGGGATCTGGCCCAAGATCCATCAGGCTTTCTAATTGGGAATTTCGGGACCACCTGCTGCTTATATTTTTTAGCCAGAGTCCATAATGAGTGCTTAATGCTTGAATCAGTGGAAACATTAGAAAGAAGACGATCACTTTCCATCTGTTTGTGTAATACCAGCAGTTTTTTCACCCTATTTGAAACTCTCTGGTATACCCTGTAAACAATTGGGTCACGAGTGCGACAATGCCTCCTAAGCCTCCTTTCGATGAACAGTAGCGTCTCAATAGTTCGAGGGAGACTGTTTTGGAAGGATTGCAGTTGATGTCCCGGAGCAGCGCAGAGGGCAGCTGCATGGATCTTGTTCAGGAAGATTGCGTGCGCATCTTCAATGTCTTCTGGCAGCAAGATTTCTAGATTGAGATCCAGGGTTTTCTCCAATTTCTGACGAAAAACATCTATATTCGCTCCCCTGGGCAGTAATCGACACATTTTAGTCGTGATAATCGGAGCAGTGTCATATGTGACTACTAATGGTAAATGATCCTAGGAAAGCTGATATTCTGTCCTTATCTTGAGATGTTCTGGGCGCAGTCCCAGCCCATTGTAGACAAATAAGTCGATGTGGCTGGGTGTGCGATTTGTATCTGCAGGGTAGTGTGTTGCTTGACCAGTTGCCAGAATTTGAGCAGAGGAGCTTTGTACAGCGTGCTGAAGGCAGCTGCCTTCTAAAACTAAGACCCTAAAACTTCCCCAGAGTCTGCTTTTAGCATTAAAATCTCCGCCAATAATGAACTTACTGCCCAGATTACTGAATATCTGGTTGAAGTCGGCTTCTGACCAAGGGATCTTTGGAGGAAGGTATAGAGAGGAAATTCCCAACTCACCCGACGTTGTGTCAATTTTAATGGAGGCCATTTGCAGTTGCGTCGTCGTCACAGGGTCGCAAGGAAAATGAGATATTTCGTGTTTTACTAGAATCGCTGCTCCACCTCTTAGTCTATTACTGGGATGGTCTGCCTTATGAATGTTGTAGCCGGGGAGGTAGATATTTATATTTTCCTGAAGCCAAGACTCAGTGATAAGCATAACGTCTATATTATGTTTGGTTAGAAACAGCTTTAGTTCTTCAACATGCCCGGAGATTCCCCGAGCATTCCATAATCCAAGGCTAAGTGTGTGTGGCATCATTTTTTTGGCGTTTAAGAGACTGAGACACATTTGTTTAAGAAATTGGTTCGTCTTCTGCATATCCTTTAACATGGCTTGTAGTACATCAACCTTTGCTGTGAGAGCTTCAATGGCCGCCTCCAGTCTTGAGCTTTTAACATCTGGCATTTGCTGCCAGGGTCCTTTTTGGGACGAGTTGGCAAAAGTACCTGTACCTGAAATGCTTTTGTTCTGATCTGTGCTAGTGTTCCAGGACGATGAATGCGATGGGGCTCTATGAATGCGAAGCGCCTCTGCGTAGGAGATGTTCCCTTACACCAAAGCTGATGGTACAAAATCTTGCATTCTCGAAAATTTGCCGTTTTGTTTTCTTACATTGACTTTTGGACTCCGTTCTTCTGTTTTAGCTTTATATATGCGACAATCCCTAGACCAGGCTGGATGTATACCGCTACAATTAATACAAAGGAAATTTTCCACTGCGGTTTCCTTGCACTGCGATGTTGGATGATCTTGGGAACATTTTCCGCAGATGTATGGTCTCCAGCAATAGTTTTTAGTGTGCCCGAAACCTTGGCATCTGTGGCAGAGGATGGCTGCAAGATTTTTCTTGGGTATCTCTACCGAAACTCTTTGGCGTCCAATAACGTTGATTTTGAGTGTTTCTCTGTTATTAGTATTCCGGGCCAGTTCCACGAAGAAGAAATTGTTGGGTATCAGTTCTTCCACATCTTTCCCTAGACCTTTCCGAGTCACCTTGCGGGCAGGAGGGTTGTACAAACGAACGACATTATGTCCATGCTGGGTGAAGGCCTCTTTAATTTTAATTTGAGGTGTTGTGCTTGCCAGATTGCGAACTATAACTTTGAAAGCTTTATCTGGATAGGAGTAGTGATGCGCATTATTTTCTTTTAGAAATTTAACTAGACGACGATAAGCATCTGAATCCTCAACTTGTACTCTAGCTGCACCTCTCTTGCTAAAGTGGTAAGTATAATTGCTTGAGCCAAGGACTTTGTCGAGTTCAGCCTCCATCAGGGTCACGTTGCTTACGTTCTCAATGTTGATAGGAGGCGGCTTTTGTGTTCTGGATTCCTTTCCTTTCCTTTGTTTTCGACAAATTGCTCTGTCTCCATTTGGTCAGCTAACTCCTCTGCCTGTGAGATTTCAGCATCAGTTGGGTAACAATCATCTAGTATTCCAAACTTGTTATTAGAAATAAATGGCACATTATCCGAGCGAGTGTCTATCTGTGAATGAGAAGCAGCAGTCGACCTTTTTTATTATTTCATTTAGGTGAAAGAGTCAATTTGCGTTTGGACTTGGCAGTCTGCCAGCATGGTAGCATCTCAGAGGGATTTTTATATGCCGAAATTGGTACAGCCTCAGTGTTTTGGGTCGTACTGGTTGAGGTAGTGCACACACTGCCACTCAGAGTGGCTGTGAAGCTATAAGGAGACGACAGACTAGAGTTGGACGACGTCAAAGTGGAAGTAGTACTGCTTGTTGTTGTTATGTAGCTATGTGGAGTCGTGAACTTAGAGCTCGTCAGCGTGAAAGTGGTTCTGCTTGTTGTTGGGATCCACGTGACGCTACTGCTGGTGGGAAGACAGTCAGCCGGTAATGTTGAACTTTTTAAGAGCTGGGCTCGTAATTCAGCGCGTGCCTTCAGGTATTCCGAAGGTGTTGATCCAGCGTTTTTTCCAGTACGCTCATAGTCGGACAGCATGGACTTAATCTGTGAGGGATTTGAAGTTGTTTCATCCATGACTAGCAATTAGCTATAACTATACTTAAGTAAAATTATGCAATTGCTTGAAAATAATTTCTTTCCTCTGAACACAAATGTAAACAAATGTGAGCAAAATTCAGAAGAACCAGAAGAGATAAGAGCGCATGCGCAGCAGTGTGCACTGCGGCGCCAAAGTCTTGCCCGTAGGGCAAGCACTGTTTTTACAAAAACAACTACTGTTCTGTTCTTATCGTTGTTAAACTGTCACAGACACCGGCTTGAGTCAATGTCTAAAAATATAACTTCGCTTGTGCAAAACACAGCTTAAACAGCGATTTGAATTGAACTATTTGACGAGCGCGACACAACCATCAGCCATGAGATCATAGACGAGACTGGCTTACCAAACAGTGCTGTAAAACGTATGAACATTTTCTGAGCTGCCCATATTTAGGTACAGCGTACATGGGTTTAGAAATAGCGTTACAAAATAATTTCGAGCCAGTTTGCAACCCTTTTTTATATGGAGTTTTGACCTTACACACATATTTTTAGCTAGAGCGTACTGTGCTTAAATGTTAGCTGCGTTAAAAATAATGACAAACGAAAATAGTATGATAGGGTAGACATTATGCTAGGCTTTGGGAGTGCTGTATTTTATTTGACGAATACAAATTTTATTTGTAATTTACTAGACAGATCTATCTATCAAATCTACCCGAAATTGGACAGATCGTAAATGCCAATTTTCAAACAAATTTTCAAAAATCTCTTCGCTAGTATTTTTTATAAATGTTTGAAAAATGCAAAAAAGGCACTTTTTGTATGAAAGGAGGAAAATGGGGTTAAAATTGTAATTTTTAGCAGTTTTCAAAAAATTATAAAAAATACTAGCGAAGAGATTTTTGAAAAATTGTTTTTGCAGTCACTATTAGAATTGTTTGAAGAATTTTTTTGGATCAAAACATTTTTTGAAAAAAATCGAGGAAAAAAGTTCTAAAATTGACTTTTTTAAAAGTTCAAAATTTTCAATGGGTACTTCATAGGTTAAGAAAAGCTTTGTATTAATCAAGCGAAATTGAAATGACCTTTCCATTGATGCCAAAATGTACATGAAGTAGGTTCAAATAACGAGTATATTTAACTTTAAATGTTGTCAAAATAAATATGCCGTTTAGAGTAGATGAAATTTGCCAGATTGATTCCAGGGCTATTGTGGAATTTGAAAAAAATCGAGGAAAAAAGTTCTAAAATTGACTTTTTTAAAAGTTCAAAATTTTCAATGGGTACTTCATAGGTTAAGAAAAGCTTTGTATTAATCAAGCGAAATTGAAATGACCTTTCCATTGATGCCAAAATGTACATGAAGTAGGTTCAAATAACGAGTATATTTAACTTTAAATGTTGTCAAAATAAATATGCCGTTTAGAGTAGATGAAATTTGCCAGATTGATTCCAGGGCTATTGTGGAAGTTTTGAGGGATATGTCTATGTGTGTTAGTGTATTTTTCGTAGGCGTGTATTTGATATTTATATTAACTTGTTGCACTGCGCCAAAAACAAAATGTGATTTCTTTAATTATTTTTTTGATGTAAAAGTAGAGGATTCCTCGACTAACTATAAATCAATTCTTAAATAATATTTTTATCTGTTAAATCATTTTAGATTGGTACAAACGGAAATATCGGTCCTAGCGCATATGGCCGAACATCTCAATACTTCTCTGGTCAAATCAATTGTTGAGGAAGATGCTCAGGAAATTATATCAACAGAAGATCGTAATTTGCAAAATTTAGACACTGTCGACTTAGATAACCTATTTGCGTTTTTGACGGAAGCTACAAATGCACCCAACAATCCACTCATTGATGAGATTAATAGTAAAATGAGCGATCTGGTTCAGGATCTTGATAACGAGGTGAGTTTTCTTATTCTTGAAATCAAGAATATCTTAAGTGTGAGATGCAAAATACCAAAATTGTATATATAATAAGATAAGGCATTTAAGATTGAAATACGCTGTCGACTGTCGCGTTTAATCATGTTACGAGGGCTGCTATATATATTTCTGGCCTAATAATGAATATGCGAATATTTATCATCAAAAATTGTTTTATTGTTTTTCAAAGTATTCTCCAGCCTGATTTATACACTTTTGCATGCGCTCAAACCAATTGTCGAAGCACTTTTTCCACTCCGATTGAGACACCTCCAAAACATGGTTTTTGAACGCTTCAACAGCATCTTCTGGGCACGAAAATCGTTGACCACGCATTTTTTTCTTGATGTGCGGGAATAAAATGAAGTCATTGGGTGCCAAGTCAGGGCTGTACGGCGGATGACCCATCAATTCGACGTTATGGCCGGTCAAAAAGGCGCTGTTTTGAGCCGATGTGTGAGAGCTCGCGTTGTCATGGTGAAGAATGATTCGTCTTCTCTTGTTTGTTTTTCGAATTTCTCCGAAGACTTCAGGCAAACAAATTGTGGTGTACCACTCAGAATTGACCGTCCTTCGTTGCTCAAGCGGAACAGTCGCCACATGACCAGTTTTGCCGAAGAAACAGGCGACCATTTGCTTCGAAGTGCTTCTTCCACGAACAACTTTCGTTGGATTTGGCTCGTCTTCGAAGACCTACACGGTCGATTGTTGTTTTGTTTCGGGCTCATACGCATAGATCCAAGATTCGTCACCTGTGACGATCTTATGAACATCTTTTGAAGCACCGCGATCGTATTTTTTCAACATTTCTTTGCACCAATCGACACGAGCCTTTTTTTGAGCGATTGTCAAATTGTGCGGGATCCAACGACAACAAACCTTTTTTACGGTCAGGTGTTTATGTAATATCGAATGTATGCTGGTGGGAGAAATGCCCAAGGATGCCTCTATCTCCCGGTATGTCACATGACGATCTTGCATTATTAGTTCACACACGGCATCAATGTTCTCTGGCACAACGGACGTTTTTGGACGACCTTCACGGAATTCGTCGTTGAGCGAACTGCGATCACGATTAAATTCGTTATACCAGTTTTTCACGGTGCTATAGGATGGTGCTTGATCGCCATACAAAGACTTAAGTTAATCGATGCACTCTTGTCTGGATAATCCACGTCGAAAGTTGTGAAAAATGATCGCACGAAAATGCTCACGTGTCAATTCCATTTTTTTAACGGAATTGAATTGTTCAAAGCTCTGTAAGTTTAACAATTCACGATTAAATGACAACACGTTCTGAGTGATGTTATGCTAAAAAATGTCAACCTTTCCAATGGAAATATCAGATTGCACCTGGCAACACTTATTGTTGCCTAGGCCAGAAATATACAGCCATGCTCATACAATTGGCACAAAAAAAAAAGTATATTCTTTTCGTTTATTTCTCAAAATGTTCATCACTTGCTTTTACAATTTTTCATGCAACTGTTAATTGTGTTCATCTACTATATGCTTTACAGTTAATTGTTCCAATATCCTTATTGGGTTTCCTTTATATTTCATTTTCGTTGGACTAGTGTGACATTTGGGTGCTCACAGAATTGGCACATAAAGTTTGAAGCGTGGTTTTTTTCGTAAAGGGCACTTGGTTTTAATTTTTTGTTCTATATTTCGTTAAGCTTCATTAAATTCAATTTTATTTATGCAATAATGGGTAGCGGAAAGACTTGTACTTTTTAAAAACCTAGCCTTGCTTTTAAACTTAGTCAGTCGATAATAAAATCGGCTGAAATAGCTCAGATAATAAAAATTTTCAGGAAACTGGTCAATAATACACTTGCATTAGTCCAAAGGAGTACTTCATTATTAAATGAAAACAAGGTTAAGGAGCCAAAGCCTCAAAAGACCAATTTCAGCATCGACAGGATCATAGTGTGAAAAGTAACAGTGACCATTTTTAGACTGTTCGTGAGATTATGGTGGAAATCAATGAAAAATATGGTCTAAACCTATCCATAAATCTAGTCTCTAAAAGATTTATTAAATCATTGCTCTTTGGGTCCATCAGCAGAAGAGTACCGCTCCTGTCAAAGTTGAACATAAAGAGACGATTATGCTTTGTAAAGGCCTACAAAGGCAAAGACGCACCATTTTGAAGAAAAGTGTTGTGGAATGATGAAAACAAAATAAATTAGATGGGACTTGATGGGAAACTATTTTTGAGTCGTCCAAAAAGTCGGGCTCTATACAAGATGCACAACCAAAACCATCAAGCATTTTTGAGTCGAATAATGTGTTGGGCTGCATTTGCTTGGCACGGTGTGGGCCTCCTCGCCTAGGTTAATGATAATATGGACCGATTTCAATATTTAGACATTTTAAAGAACTCAATGGAATCTTATGCATTTGAGATTATGCCTATGAAGTGGACTTTTATGCCCGTCAATGACCCTAAGCATATTTATGAAGTGGTTTTACAAAGAAAAGGTTCGGGTTATGGACTCTCCGTCAAAAAGCCCAGACTTAAATCCTATTGAGATACTTAGGAACGATGTTAAAGTGGCCGTTTCCAAAAAAAAATTTAAAGCTTTGGATGATTTGTGGGCTGGAGCTCAACAAGCTTCGTATTCGATCCCAAGGGAAACTTGCCAAAAGCTGGCATTAAGTATGAGTCGAAAGTGTCAAGCAGTTATGAATAATTGTGGATATAGTACCAAATACTAAAGCCGAGTATTATTTTCGCTTCGAAAACATCATCCGTTAATTTGTAACATTTTTTTTTTTGAAAATGTGCCAATTATAAGAGCTGGCAAATTTTGAGCTTTTCGTTGAATTATTTAATTTTTTTTTTACATAACAGATCTCAATGGAAATTTGTTTTCTTTTTTAATAAACTAACATAATAGGCTACAAAATGCAATTAAACTTTTGTACCTTACTATTACTATTTAATACAAAAAATCATATTTTATTTGTTTGTTTTATTTGTGCCAATTATATGAGCATGGCTGTATATAGCATCCTACGTATTAACAGAAGCTAATATGAACATTATTATTTTTATTTTAGATAGAAGTTTGTCTTCAAATGGACTCAGCGAATCAAATTGATGATCAAGAGAAAATAATTTCAAATGGAATTACATCACTTCCCGAGTCAGCTGATCTATCACCATCGTCTATAGTGGATAACAATGTCAATAATGTTTGGAAGCAACAACATTCTGAGCCCATTTACGAAGCATTGTCAAATACAGATGTGATCAAATCAGAAGATGAAATAAGACCTGAGTTTGAAAATCCCAATATTGACTCTAAATTTAGTTTAGGCATAAAACAAAAAGAAACAACGACTCCAAATGCTCAAAATGATCGTGAACAAAGACGCAAATTTAGAGTAGAAAAAAAACTTCAAGAAATGCATCAACTCGATATAAAAAAAGAAGTGTTAAATAATGACTCAAGCTATAATCTATTGGAATTTGCAGAAAACTTCTTCAATGAACATGAACGTTTGATAGACGGAACACTAATTTCAACATTAACACGAAAGGGCAAAAAAGTCCTGGATATATTGCCGAAACATGAAATGATAACTTTTACTAGATCAGAAAAAATTCCAACATCGCACATTCATATGTATGATCCCGAAAATATATTATTATCCTGTAATATATTCAGAGTAAGTATACTTTGCGTTTGTATATCAGAAGTACATAAACTAAGTTAATCAGACAGAAGTGGAAGTGAAAACTAAATGTTAGAATGAGGAAAAAAAATACGAATTTATTGGACCCTACTTTTAAACTTTATTACTTACAGGTTAGGCTGTCTACAATAATGCCACCGATTACAATTTCTTGAAATTACAATTCCCTAGATAAAACATTCATGATTATAATTTAAGAGGTGTATAAGGCCGGAACAGTTTAAGCGTTTATACGAGAATAGCCTTTATTATTTTTTACCTTACATACCTAAGAGTAAAATAACGGTTATGCATCATTGATACTTGTTTAATTGTTTTGAAAATAATCTTCCGAAGGGGGTACTGGTAAAGTGAGCTTCTTTAATGCTTAAACAGCCTCTTCTGGTATTGTAAAACATTGTTGGGCTTAACTCGTTTTGGAACACCCTGTCGATTGCTGATTTATTAGATTTCATATCTAACAGCTCGAGTGTCAAATTTTTTGGTTTCCAACGCAGAAAAAAAAAATTTTTTGGACAAATGCGTTTCCACTGGTGGAACTAATGCCCAAGAATGACTCAATGTCACGGTATGTCACATAACGATCCTGCTTTATCCATTGTCGCTCACGGATTTCGTGAAAATATTGCCAAAAGTCAAAGTAAGTTCGTCGAAGCATTTCTGATTTTATAGGCCATCATACAGAAAGATGAAACATGTACTTTTAATATGAGATATACCTTTTTCCGATCGCACATTCTTGCTTTATTTATTGAAACATAAATTCGAAATTTTTCAAAGAATATTTAATGGGTTAAGAAAAGTTTTATATCATTCAAACGGAATTTAAATGACGTTTCCATTGATGCCAAAATGTTAACGATAAGGGAAGGGAATAAAGCCCCCAAATCTCAAAATGTTTGCTGTGCCAATAATTATGTTCGTCAGTGTACACACACTCAGGCCATCATTTATTCGTACACACTTTTTTTTACTTTAACAGCTATGTAAGTCAAGTCTTCACAGTAAAAAAAAAAATTTGGAGAAGTCGTTTAAATTCCGTTTAAATTATGCAAAACTTTCTTTAACCTATAAAGTACCCAGTGAAAATTTTGAATTATAAAATGCAATTTTCAACTTTTTTCCTTGATTTAAAAAAAAAATATTTTGATTCGAAAAAATTTTTCAAACCTGACTTTCGGTTCCTTCGCGATACTTTCGTCACTAGCGTGGAGTGCAGTACACAGCGATAAAGAAATTCTTCCAAGCCAAAATGCGAGGCATTAATGGTTCAATTGCGACATAATATTCCTTTTTCTGGCCACCAAAGATCATATCATATTTCTTGATTAAATTCTTTTAACTTTTTAAAGGGAATAATACAGGTATGCCACAGAAATCTCTTCCACTTGAATTTCACGTCAATTTCATTTCTCCGTGCCACAGTCTAATCACCTGAACAATTTTGAGTGAATCGAAATCATCACTCAATTCACTGGCATCCGATGCCATGAGAATAATGTCACATTTTTTGTCCGAATTTTTGAATTTAGAGTTGTCGAGTAACTTTTATTGTTTGCCGCGCCAATAACTTTTAAATTTTTTTAAGCTATACAATATCAGTTATTACATAAATAAATTGAATTATATAAATTAAACAAGAAATAAAATAAAAATTTGATATTCTGCAATGATAAACTTAAAAAAGTTGCTAAACAATCCCTTGGGAAATTTAATCTGAGAAGGGGCCAACCCTAGCAGCCTAGTACGAAAAGGTTGATGAACATGCTAAAAACCTTAATCACACGAATTTCTGTGGTACGGAGAAATTTTCGAAGTGGAATTGTTTTTCTCTGAATTCGCTTTCACTAGTGATTTCTGTGGCATACCTGATAATGTTTATCTTTAAGTTTTTACGCACAAATAGATGTTAAACAGTTTATTTTAAAAATCGTTGAAAAAATAAACAAATATATTTTTAAACATGATGGAGAAGCATATTTTATATTCATTTACCATTTTGTACTTTTAGGAGTTGTGCAAATATATGCGTGGTGAACACAACGCGGAACGAGAGCTTCAAAGTATTCAATATATTATTGGCTTGGGTATCGAAAGAGAGGAACTACGCGATGAAATATTTGTTCAATGCATGAGACAAATGACAAAAAATCCCAATGCGGAATGGGCTGACCGATTGTGGCTTTTGATGTGTCTCATAATTGTCGCCTTTCAGCCCAGCAAATTATTGTTCAGGTAAAAATCAATTACTTAAATATTTAAGCATTTAATTTTTAAAATCTAAAATTTTCATAAAACTTGTCATTAACACTTTAAAAAAGTAGTAAACGAAATTTTTTTAAATTTGTTTATGCAGAAATGTTGTCTTCTAAACTTCTACGCCATAAAATATAATGGATTTAGCTAAGATTTGGCCGCAGGCATTTTCAATTTAACTGGCAGAATACTTTTTGCTAATTTTTTTTTATTACAATCGTCTTAATTGCAATATTCCCACAGCGCAATTTATGTGATCGTTCCAGCACAACGATCTGTTAATCCCAAAACATAGATTCCTTACTCGCTCTACATAATCTAAAATGTTAGTGTTAAGCTTAATTTTTCCTGGTTGATAAGTATTAACAAGTGGAACAGTCGAGCGCACAAGACTAGATTAGACTAGACTAGAGCGCACTATGCCATTTTATTCATAATAGAACTTAATTCCAATACATTGCAAGACGTAGCAATAAGGACGTAGAGCTTTTCAGAAGTTCTGAAGTTCTCGTTTAAAGTTTCGACTGTTCTGGTAGATCTGTTATTTTTACAACTTAATTTAGCCGGAACTATATCAAACATCCCCTATCCGGATGTGAAATTTGCCCAAAAGACAGGCGCAGAATGCATTGGTTTGCACCCATGAAGCGTTTAAATTTTTGTAATAAAATTGATCTACCTGTAAAAGGAGTCAAAACTCAAAGCTTATTGTTCCTACCATTTGAAATCTCTGAGATCTATTCGATCATACCGACAGACGGTCGAACAAACGAACTAGGCTTTATTGACTTGTTTGTTGATGCTGAATAAAAATATATACAGGTATGCCACAGAAATCACTAGTGAAACCGAAATCAGAGAAAAGCAATTCCACTTCGAAAATTTCTCCGAGCCACAGAAATTCGTGTGATTTAGGTTTTTTAGCATGTTCATCAACCTTTTCGTACTAGGCTGCTAGGGTTGGCCCCTTCTCTGATTAAATTTCCCAAGGGTTTGTTTGGCAACTTTTTTAAGTTTATCATTGCAGAATATCAAATTTTCATTTTTATTCTTATTTAATTTATATAATTCAATTTATTTATATAATAATTGATATTGTATAGCTTAAAAAAATTTAAAAGTTATTGGCGCGGCAAACAATAAAAGTTTCTCGACAACTCTAAATTAAAAAATTCGGACAAAAAATGTGACATTATTCTCATGGCATCGGACGCCAGTGAATTGAGCGATGATTTCCTCTCACTCACAGTTGTTCAGGTGATTGGACTGTGGCACGGAGAAATGAAATTGACGTGAAAGTCAAGTGAAAGAGATTTCTGTGGCATGCCTGAATAATAAATATTGTATAGCTTAAAAAAATTTAAAAGTTATTGGCGCGGCAAACAATAAAAGTTACTCTACAACTCTAAATTCAAAAATTCTGACAAAAAATGTGACATTATTCTCATGGCATCGGATGCCAGTGAATTGAGCGATGATTTCGTTTCACTCAAAATCGTTCAGGTGATTAGACTGTGGCACGGAGAAATGAAATTGACGTGAAATTCAAGTGGAAGAGGTTTCTGTGGCATACCTGAACTCTTTATGGGGTCAGAAACGCCATCTTCTGCCTGTAACATTTACACAAACTTGCTATGTACTTGGCAAAGGGTTTAAGGAACACCATTTTCAATTACATACACTACTGGCCAAAATAATAAGTACATAGGTATCGTCCAACTTTGATATGAAATATATCAATATTTTCTGAATGTATTGCTGATAATCTTTTTTTTTTTAAAAGGCAACAGTGTTGTTTACCATTACCCTAACCCCATTTATACCATTTTAAACTTAAATTTGTGCAGAATGATCATTTTTGGTCTGGCCAAAATAATAAGTACAGGGGTGTTATTTATCAATTCTAAATGATAAGATCAGGATTTGCTTAAAGGTTTATTGGTTTTTATTGACTGTTTGCATATTTTTATAGATAAGAGTTAAAAAAAATTCTTTAGATGGGCCGCAAGAAACATTGCGCTGCTAAAGAAAAAAACATTGCCAGGAATTTTCAGAATGAAGGGAAAAGACCCCGAGAAATTGCGAAAAGCATTGGACGCCCAGCTTGTTTCGTTCAGAATGCCTTGAAATCAAAAGAGCTTGACGAAAATCCAGGACAGAAGAAGAAATCTTCCCGAATAACGTACAATTGTATCGTCAAATTTGCAAAAAATTAACCCTTCATGTCTTCGAAGGCCATTTCCTCCGAATCTGGCAATGAATTATCATACCGAACGGTTCGTCGTAGGCTACAATATGCAGGCCTAATAGGACGTATAGCCCGAAAGGTTCCTTTGCTTCGAGGAACAATTTTTAAGATGAGGAAACAATTTGCCAAAAATCATTTGGCATGGTGTGGGCTAGACGGTTACAAAAAATGGAATAACGTATTACTGAGCGACGAGACAAAAATAAATTTTTTTTGCAATACGTCTAGAAGATATGTACGATGTCCCAAAGGTAAAAATTTCGACGTCCGGTACACCAATAAGACTGTTAAGCACGGAGGCAGATGTATAAAGGTCTGGGGCTGTTTTTATTGGCTTTGCGTTGGGCCGATTCATCGTGTAACAAATACTAAGACCCAATTCGGGTACAAAAACATTATGACTGATATTATGCATCTATATGCTAAGGAAAACATGCCCTTAAGATGGGTCTTTCAACAGGATAACGACCCAAATCACACTTCAAAGCTGGTCAAGGCTTGGTTTACGAAAAAACAAATTATCGTTATGAGTTGGCCAAGTCAGTCTCCTGACCCCATCCCAATTGAAAATCTTTAGGGGGACTTAAAACCCTGAATAGGATCGAAAACGTTCAAAAATGTCAAAGAGTTGTGGGAATTTGTTCAAAAAAGTAATATAAGATTCCAGTAGAGTCTTATTAACAGTATGACGAAAAGGATCGCCAAGGCCATTCAAAATAAACGTGGATATACTGGTTACTAGCATAAGATAACTAATGATGAGAAAAAATTTGGAAAATTGTTAATACTTTTTGAGCTTTTGACCTAGAAGAATTGGTGTACTTATTTTTTTGACCAACCCTTGTTTATGTTTTTTTGATAAAGTTGATCACACAATCTATATTTAAACTAAATACTGCCTTTGTTAAATATTTTTTTAATATAGTATAAATAAGAAAAATAAAAGTGATATTAAATTTTCCGTAGGGCTTATTAAAAAAGTTTAACGGGACTTCAAAGAAAGCTCATAGGCGTGTACTTATTATTTTGGCCAGTAGTGTATATCCATGTCTTCAATAGAAGTTTTTATATTCCTGTAGAGGGGTCGCAATTCAAAGGCAATTGAATGAAATCTAGACTTTCACACTACACTCCTATATCGTATAGCTGCCATAGGAACCATTAATCAAAAATCCAACAAAGAAAATTTTTTTTTTTTAAGATACTTTATCCCAACTCGCAGGGCTCTGCAAGGCTATTAAATCTTTAGACTATTGAATATAACCTCTAATTTTACCTTACATTCCAAAAATGTATTACCTTTTAAAATAAGCTAAATGAAATATTAGGGATAAGCTAGCTTGGCAGAGATTGCATTAGAACACATTTAATCATTTAATTTTATAATTTGCAACAAAAGATGTTATATTTAAAAATATATCCCATAAAATGCCATGTTCATTCGCCATTCAACAATTTCAGGTTTTTCGTATCATTCTTAAAGCAAAAATTGGAATCTTTCGATGGAAAACTAAGACAATATGCTCAATGGTGTTTCGATAATTGCAAATGTACCAAAGTGTCAACCCGATTACAATCACCGTCAAGTGTGGAAGTTGCTGTAAGTATCACATATATACCCTAATTCGTATTCGCAACCAGATTCGATTTTTTTCTGATCAATTACTGGCTTAGATAGGAAAACGAAACTTCTTCCCAAACAAATTACATTTCAACACAATTTCCATTTAGAGACGTCTACTCGAGCTTAAAATGATGTGCTTATTTGCTATTTTATACAATTGTTTAATTAATTTAAAAGTAATTGTTGTAGTGAACAAGCGACATAAAAGTGTAAAAATTCCATCAAAATGTTTTTTGTCTGTCAAATCCCACAATATTGGCCCTGTTGCATCTCTTCAATCGGTCTAATTCGCTCTTTGTGTTCAAAGATCTCAGTTCGGCTTTTATTTTGCTGCTTGTTGGTCGCCATTTCTGTTTAAAAAGATTTCGACTAGTCGAAACACTGATTAAATCTATGTTTTGAAATGTCAAAGAAAAGCCGCCAGCTGTTTACCAAACAGTGTTGTAAAACGCCCGAACATTTTCTGAGCTATACATGGGTTAAGAAATAGCCTTACAAAATAATTTCGAGCCAGTTTGCAACCCATTATTTTATGTATGGAGTTTTGACCTTACAAACATATTTTCAGCTAGAGCGTACTGTGCTTAACCAAATCTAAAACAGTTGACGGAAAGACCGTTTTTGAACATTGATTAGTTTTTGATTTCGTGAACAGCTGACAGCCTGGCCGAACAGCTGATTGACAACTAAAAATTATACAAAATATGGCGCAATTGCACCAAATGTCACAGATAATTAAAACGAAACCAAATCGAAACTAAAACGATATCTGCCTCAGAGCAGATTTCACGAAATCTATAAGTACGACCACATTTCCCTGATTTGATCTGGGCACATTGAAAATATTGTATGGAGCAGCTGTGACAGCTGGCTGCGAAATCTAAAAGGAATCTAAACCAAATCTAAACCTGTTTCCGAAATCCCATTTTTGTTCGTCCCAAAATTGGATATCAGAAATTTTGGGGCATGAAAATGTTTTCGCTAGTAGACTTTTTCCTCGTAAAGCCGGGTATCCACCACCGCGGAAAGTTAAAATTACTGCCAAACTTCATATAAAAAAAACTGTGGCAGAAACTTTTCGTTAACGATTTCGTTGCTTGAGCATCCAGCAACTTGAACGAAATCCACAAATAAATATCGATTAATGGCCTATCGACAGCGTTTGTGGACTGAGAGAACAGCTGATTCACAGCTTAGGAATATATTGTCGATAATTATTTCGCTAGTGTCGATTGAAAAAATGGAAGAAAAACTGTGCGCAAAACCAAAAAGTAATATGAAACTGTTTTTGCAACAATATATGCCGCCATTAACACAATCACTTAATCGTCAGAGTTCATTTTATTAATTTTTTTAAATAAGTTGAACTTTCAAAATTGGCGCTGTTACAAAACACAGCTGATTCGACAGAGTGACCATGCATGTTTTAGGTCATCGTCACACGTTTTACGTATATGGGCACACTGTTTTGTTTATTTTCCACGCACACGAAATAAATAGCAAATACCTAACATAAAAATTTCGCGGTGCTGGAGACAGGCCTTAAAGAGGTTTTTTTTTTAAAATAAACAGTTTTCATTGATTAACCTAATTTGTTAAGTAACTGAATAAGTACAAGGTCTCTTTCTGTAAGAGATTATTTGTTAGATTTTGTCAAACAAGGTTTAAGGTTTAATATTAAGCTGTCCAAAATTTTTAAAGCTTCCCTAGTGCAGATTTTTCGTGAGCCATTTTTCTTACTCTTTAGGACCTATTTTTATTAAAAAAGTATTAGCAAATTTATTCAACGTAAACTTAAAGGAGTCAACAACAATGATAACACGGTGCTACAGCCAAAAATCTTCTGGGATGTGACAAAGCGTAGGTTGAAGATATAGTTAAATGTATATGTAAATGGCATACTGGAATTTTTTGTTGCACATCGAAATTTTAAAATTACGGTAAAAAACCGTTTTATCAAGGTTGATGGAGGTAATAAATCGTATGTCCTAAACTATGCATCCTACAATAAAATTTAATACGTCGTTGGAAAAGTAACACCTTTTTAACGGTGTATTACACTGCAATCACGAATAAATATTGAGGGAGCTACATGTAAATATTTAAATTTTTTCAATTTTTTTGCGACTTTACAGTACTTTGAACGTAAATTAATAAGTTAAATTTGTAGAAAGCAACTCACTTTTGGCATGTAGTTTAAAAAAACATTTAATTTTACGTCTTCTGCTTTTTAGTTTATTAGAATCAAGTGATATTTAACTGAGTTATTCATTTTTTTAGAGAAAGTCATGGAAAATTACTTCGTTGCTAACTACTTTGCTATCTATGCAACTACAAATGGAATATGAGGGGATGGGGAAGTGGCGCAATAATGGCCCAAACATCAACATTTTAAGCAATTCTGTTTCAGAAAATCTATTAAAGGTTAACCAATTATTGTTCGATTTAAGAAAATAGTCACACGTTTTACTCGTGAAAATGTGTTATTTTTAAATAAAAATACAAGTCTTAGGGGTTTTTGATAAAAAACAAAACATCACTAAAGTCAAAAAATTTAAAAAAAAAACAAAACAATTTTGTTAACATAGAAAATTCTCTAATAAGGGAATTGAATCCAGTTAAGTCAAGTATGGCCCGTTTATATACCTAAGTTTCTTCTTTCCAAAACCGTACAAAAAGTTAAATCAGTGAATATTTGACGAGGCTATGGGCGCATTATTGAGTGCAAGTACGAAAAATCTGTTTTTTTTTTGTCGTAATTAAAAATTTCGATGTGCACCAAAAAATTCTAGTATGCAAAATAAAATTATTTATCTATACCTACAACCTACGCTATGTCCCATCCCAGAAGTTTTATTTTGATTAACTTTTGTAGCACTGTGTATTCAAAATTAAAAGTAATGTTACAAATTAAAATTTTTAAATTGAAATCCAAAATCATATATTTAATTAAAAACTTAAAGAAAATAGATCTTAATTTTGTCTGGGGGTTATTCAAAAATTTAGATGATCGAACATTTGTAGCAAGAATTGGGAAACTACATTCAAGAATCATTCATTTATACAGCCATGCTCATACAATTGGCACAGAAAAAAAAGTATATTCTATTTGTCTATTTCTCAAAATGTTCATCACTTGCTTTTTAAATTTTGCATGCTACTGTTAATTGTGTTCATGTACTATATGATTTACCGTTAATTGTTGCTATATCCTTATTGGGTTTTTTTATATTTAATTTTCGCTGGCCTAGTGTGACTTTTGGGTGCTCACAGAATTAACACATAAAGTTTAAGGAGTGGTTTTTTTCGTAAAGGGCACTTGGTTTTCGTATTTTTTTCTAATTTTCGTTAAATTTTATTAAACTCAATTGAATTTATGCAAAAATGGGCAGCGGAAAGACTTACACTGTTGAAAAACGTAGACTTGTTTATAAACTTAGTCAGTCGATAAAGAAATCGGCTGAAATAGCTCAGATAATAAAAAGTTTCAGGAAAATTGTCAATAATACACTTGCATTAGCCCAAAGGAGTACTTCATATTAAAATGAAAACAAGGTTAAGGAGCCAAAGCCTCAAAAGACCGATTCCAGCATCGACAGGATCATAGTGTGAAAAGTAACAGTGTCCATTTAAGGTCGGTTCGTGCAATTATGGTGGAAATCAATGAATAATATGGTTTTAACCTATCCAGAAATCTAGTGCCCAGAAGATTAATCAAAGCATTGCTCTTTGGGCCCATCAGCAGAAGAGTACCGCTCCTGTCAAAGCTGAACATAAAGAGACGATTATGCTTTGCAAAGGCCTACAAGAGCAAAGGTGCACCATTTTGAAAAAAAGGGTTGCGGAATGATGGTAACAAAATAAATTAGATGGGACTTGATGGGAAACTATTTTTGAGTCGCCCAAAAAGCCAGGCTTTATATACAAGATGCCCAACCAAAACCATCAAGCATTTTTGTGTCGAATAATGTGTTGGGCTTAGAGATGGGCATGGGCCTCCTTTTTGAGGCACGGCACGGCCCAAGCACGGCTGGTAAAAACTGAGGCCCAACACGGGATTTTTTTAAATAGGCACGGCACGGCACGGGCACGGCACGGCCAAACACGGGCGCTTGTAAATTTACTTTGTAAATTCTCTTTATTCATTTTTGTCATCGTGGCGTCACTTTTTTATTATAATCGTGCTATAGATGTTGTAAGTGTTCGCAAATTGTGCGGTACATCGATGAATTCTACAGCTCAAGCTGACAAACAAGCGATAAAACTACGCCAACTTATCGATAGCACACTATTTAAGTTCAAAATCTGTACCGTGCCTACCGTGCCTACCGTGCCTCCCGTGCCTCCCGTGCCTACCGTGCCTCCCGTGCCTACCGACATTGGCACGGTAAAACACGGCAATTTTTAATAAGGGGCCCAACACGGCCCAACACGGATTTTTTTTAAATAGGCACGGCACGGCACGGACGCGGCACGGCCCATGCCCATCTCTAGTTGGGCTGCGTTTGCTTGACACGGTGTGGGCCTGCTCGCCTAGGTTAATGATAATATGGACCGATTTCAATATTTAGACATTTTAAAGAACTCAATGGAATCTTATGCATTTGAGATTATGCCAGTGAAGTGGACTTTTATGCCCGACAATGACCCTAAGCATATTTATGAAGTGTTTTTTCAAAGAAAAGGTTCGGGTTATGGACTCTCCGTCATAAAGCCCAGACCTGAATCCAATTGAGATCCTTAGGAGCGATGTTAAAGGGGCCGTTTCCAAACAAACATTTAAAACTTTGGTTGATTTGTGGGCTGGAGCTCAACAAGCTTGGTATTCGATCCCAAGAGAAACTCACCAAAAGCTGGCATTAAGTATGAGTCGAAGATGTCAAGCAGTTATGGATAATTGTGGATATAGTACCAAACACTAAAGCCGAGTATTATTTTCCTTTCGAAAACATCATCCGTTAATTTGTAAAATTTATTTGTTTGAAAAAGTGCCAATTATATGAGCAGGCAAATTTTGAGTTTTTCGTTGAATTATTTCATTTTTTTTACATAACAGATCTCAATTGAAATTTTTTTTCTTTTTTTAATAAACTAACATAATAGGCTACAAAATGCCATTAAACTTTTGTACCTTACTATTACTATTTAATACAAAAAATCATCTTTTATTTGTGTATTTTATTTGTGCCAATTATATGAGCATGGCTGTATATGCATTTTGGCTTCGCATTAATCAGTCAGGTGACTGACTTAATGACTGATCATTGTGGTACCGAAACTGTCTGACCAGAAGACAACATTTTCACACAACATAGCTAAGGCAATTAGGGTGTTCACTTTACCCTAGCAGCGTTGCAGATTGAAAACGTTGCAAGCTTGCTACGTGAACAGCGCTTTATTCCAGTCGATTTCATTATGTGTGGCCAAAGATTCGCGGATAAAAATGCGATCCATTATGTTTTTTTAAACATAACTGTTTTGTGGTCAGTGTTAAGCTTTTGGACAATGTTACGGCTGCTGACATTCCGGTCTGCTTCAGTAATCTGTACGATCTGATCTGATCGGACAGTCGTAGTCGTCTTTCGCAGTTTTCTTGATGTTTTCGACATTAGCGTGGACTACCGACCACTTAAAATAACCTTTCATTTTCCTGACAATGTAGAACAATATACTTGTTCTTGAGAAAATAAATAATTTTGTTGCCAGACAGTTTTTCTTCATTTTCTGGAAATGCAGGCTGTCGCAGCTTAAGTTAAATACATGCATGACGAGTGACTAATCGTGTATTGACAGTAGGATATCACCGCGCTACTGACGAAAGCAGCAAGAAGGGTGCAAAGGCGACAAGCATATATACACAGAAAGAATAGAAAATTTGCTATGACTGTCCGATCAGGTCTATACCGATCGAAAGGTATCAATTAAACTTAGAAATCTGCATACTACGACTTTTGGAAACTCACCTGGTTCGTGAGATAAACAGGTGTAAGTGGGAAGGGCAAAATTTTGATGATTGAAGCTAATGGGGCCGTTGGAGCCTTTCTGAATTTTTTTTAATTAATACGCGTCGAATGACACCTCGATCATCAAAATCCGACCGCTGGTTAAAAAGATAATTAATTATGAAATTTTTAGGGGCCTTCCGAAAATGAGATGAAAAGTCAGTATGTCAGTCTGTTTGTTTGTTTGGATCAAATCGTTGATTTAGCTTAAATGTTTGAATGAGGAATTGTTCCCGCTTGAAAATCTAGAAATGTTTGTTCTACGACTTTTACGAAAAATCGCTAGTTTAGCGGGAAATCACTAAAAACCGCTAAAATTTTTTTTACTCGGCACTGCGCAAAAAAGTAATATTTATTAGGTATGAAAAATTTAGCGCAACGTGCCGAGGGCCAAACAATTTTATTTAAAATAATTTATATGTTAAACTTAATATTATTCGTCACAAAACTGGATATCAGAAATTTTGGGGCAAGAAAATGTTTTCGTCACTAGACTTTTACCTCGTAAAGAGGTTTTTATTATGGGATACGATTATTCGACGAGGAATGATTTTTTTATTTGGTACTTTATAATCATGTATTTTGATCTAAAAATGAATCTGGGCACTCTAATTTAAAACGAAAACAATAAGCTGTCCCATTATATAATTTACACAGGCCACACCGGGGAATTTTTTTTGGCATAAAGTAAAAATTTTCATGTTTCTGTTGTGCAAAATTGTTTTTATATATGGAATCAACATTGCCCAAATATATTAAAATTAAAAATTAAAAAAAATTTTCAAAACATCCTGCGCGCTTAGTAGGCGATTAAAAGTTATATGTCTGAGTGATCGAAAATGACTTATCGACAGTTGCAAAATTGTTTGCTAGATTTGTAAGCCCGTCCTGATCGCAATCTTTTTTCAAAATCTTATGTCAAAATAACCTAAAAATTCCCCACCGTGCAGGCTGTAATTTATTCAAGTGATGTATACTTTAAGGCTCTTTACGCATCGCATTTTGATTTAATGTGTTCTAACATATGCGGAATGAAATACGAACAACTGTTGTAATACAAATAAAAAATGTATTTCAAGTCCGAGCAACTTAAATTTTTGATATGTTTTTAATTAGACTATAAGCTATTTTAACAAAAAATATTCATGACCATAGCGATCTGCCTTCCTCATATTTGCGGGTACCTTGCGCATAGCCTCCTGAATTCCCTTTGTACCCATTTTAGCAAGCTCTCTTTTGATTTTTAATATCAAACAGTCGATTTTTTTGGCTTATATTCCTTACTCTAAACTTTTATTTTCATATTTGACTAAAACTTTTCCGTCGGCTTTAACTGAGGCACATTTGATGGGTTTTGCAGCTTAGGCAGGAACTCAGTGATCAAGTGGTCAAGAACCTTCAGAGTGGTTTCGGCATAATGAGCAGACGCTAAGTCGGGGAAAACACCGTATTATCATTCTCATACTACTTATCAATAAATTTTTTAAGCCCCTGAAGACAATTGTCCTTGTAATTTTGCGAATTCAAAGCCAATCCTGCCTTAAAAAAGACAGGATCGCTGTTTCCACGCTCGCTTATGACCAGCCACAATAAAACCTTTGTTTATGTTATTTGAGTTACATTCTCAGGTGTTTAAATATTAGGAAGCCTGAAGTAATAATTCGGAGTCCACTCATGACCCTCCACTGTGAAAAACGTCTCATTATCCATTATGCAAATCTTTAAACTGCTCGCAGAAAACAAATTTCTAGAAAGCGCACGTAGCCGAAGTTTAATTGTCTCTCTATGTATTTCTGTGACTTAAGGAACGGTTTTTTTATAACATATCATCACTCCAATGTCTTTTAAATACTTTTTCACCGTTTTGTCGTTCAATTTGTATTTTTTGGCAAACGCACGATTCGATTTATATGTGCGACCCACAATTTCAGCCTATTATTTGGCTCTAACTTAAGACTACTGTAATTGAAATTTTTTCCGGATCCAGGGGCTCTTTCCATTCTTTTTGCATTCTGAACATCCGAAATTATCTTACAAATAAAAGTTTCCTTGAAGCCCATAGCAGAAAAGTATTGAAAAATTTAATTTTTCGGCTAAGATTGGTTATTTGCGCAATATGTGCAAATCAATTTTCGACGGTCTGCTGTGCTCAGAGACATTACCGCGACTGTGCATTATCTAGAAATCTAGTTTTTGATGCTATACATGCTAAAATAGTACCATTAATTATAGTGAGTTTTGTTTTGCGCTGTCGATTATGGGAACTTATTGATAACATGTTCAATTTTGTTCGTATTTCATTCCGCATACGTTAATTTACTTTATTATCTTTGTCATGGTAATACTAAACACCGTAAACAATTTCTTATAGAAAAAAACCTTTTTCCGAAGTAAAAATCTAGTAAAAAATCATCCCAAAA
The DNA here is from genome assembly GCA_037043405.1 of Drosophila subquinaria. NCBI lineage: Eukaryota > Metazoa > Arthropoda > Insecta > Diptera > Drosophilidae > Drosophila > Drosophila subquinaria. The sequence continues at coordinate 12,254 of JBAMBL010003275.1, read as the reverse complement.
TTTCGGATATCCAATTTTGTGACGAAGGATTTTTAATTAAACGCATAAATAAACCTTAAGGCTTATTTTTTCTCCGAACAATACGAACAATCTCATTGTAATTCTTTATCTTTGAACTGCAGACAGTGGTCTACAAAACCCAGCATACCCCTTTCATAAAAATTGGAAACTCCATATCAAAATGTAATATTTAGGCAAACTAAAATTGTATAGCTTGAGGTCACACTTTAAACTATTCATTTTTATAATTCTTAATTATGTAAATATCTACATTAGAGGCTGGCTCAGCTTCCCTGCGAAGGTGATACGAAATTGATTTGAATTTAATTTTCTTAAGAACTAATAAAAATATTTAACGTAAACATTATCTATAATTAAAAAAGCGGTGCTAATGAAAATGACATTATATTAGTGTTTTGAGTGCACAACAATATGTCCCTATTCTTCAAGTTTTTAATTAAAACTCGTCCGAATTATAATATTTCGTGCGTTAATTGCCGGCTGTATTTTCCAATCGAAGAGTTGCATCTTTTACAGATCGTATGCGTGCAAAAATGATTATAACATTACTTTTACATTTTACCTGCATAATGCATTATTAACAATTTTGTGTGTTTTGTGTGTTGTTGTTTGTTGGTGTCTTATAGATATTACTAGACCTCAAGTTAGGTAATACTTACTTCTACAAATTAGAAAGGTCATAAAAAACAAACATTTTAATTTTGTAGCATACAAACGCAGATGTTGGATGAGGTAGCTGTAAATTATTAGTAACGAGGGCAATGAATAGCAATGGCAAAATAAATACAGGAATTTTCAGAAAAGTTATTTTCTTTTCAAATGATAGAATATGTAGAATTTTGACAGACGAACAAACTTAGTTAGTGACGGTAATCAGATATGTCTATTTAAACTTTAAATGGTCGGATACGAAACAAAAGTGGCAAACGCCGAGTATCTTTATCTAATAGAACATATTTTGTAGTCCTTGTAATTAAAACTAATTAATTTATTTTTATTTTTAGGCTATGCGTCGTCTTGGAACAATAGTCTGTAGATTTTTTTTTTTAGATTCTCGTACAAAAGCCATTGATGTACATCCAACCGATACTGCCAGCGATGCAGTACAAAAACTTGCTGACAAGCTTAATTTGGCATCAATCGAGGGCTGGGCCATTTTTCAATCACGTCCCGACGGCGAATATCATATCAAAACCTTCGAATATTTATATGATGTCATATCTGCATGGGAAAGTAAGCAAACATCGTCTGCTAACTACAAAAGACTTTCAAACGGATCTTCATATGGAGAAAATCGATTTGTGTTCAAAAAAAGGCTGTTTAAACCTACAAAAGAATTATCACAAGATCCTGTGGAAGTTGGAATGCTGTATGCTCAAGCAGTGCATAGCGTTGTGAAGGTATGGTTTTTTATTAATATACACTATCATTTTATGTATGTTTATTCCGAAATTATATGTAATTAGACATTAACACAAAGACCTTCGTGCATGCACTAATAAAACTTTTACATTTTATTTAAACTAATTAATTACTCAAGAATGAAACAAGATTATCTGATCCAGTTTTTTGCATTTGCCATATATTGTCAACATGAAGTTGGTCTAGAATAGTGGTCGTGGTACGTCTTTTTTCTGAATTTTAGCATATGCTCATATTCAGGAGAATGTCAACCGGGCAAAAATTCTAAACTTATTGTTAAATTTAATTTTTTTGATGTTAATTTGTCCTTCAAATACTACAATACAAATACAGTGCTATTTAATTTTAGATATTTACAACAAAATACTTTTTATTTACATAAAAATTATATTAATATGATGAATATAGCGACTTCAAATTAGATTTTCTGTATATTAACTTCTTTTCAGTAAAACATTCTTGTTAAAGAGCAGTGTATTAATCCATTTCCGGTTTCAGTTATACTTGCGTTTTGGTTGTCGGGCTTTCATGCACGCAACATTTTTTGTTAGTTAATGTTTTAAAATACCGGTATGATTTCGGTTATCAAAAAAAAAATTTAAGACACTTTCTAATTGATGATAAGTCATCTGTTCGAATTCACCAATTTCGTAAAGCTGACTTTTTTAAATTGATCGGGGCTCTTAACTAAATTGACTTATTCGCTTTTTACGACACATTTTACCATCGCGATCTTCGCACTGAAAAAACGAAAAAATTTAAAGACAACAAGCCCGTCGGCAGGACCGTCGCGACGGTTCTATTTCCTTTCGCTTGCTGTTTTCGCTGTCTTCCGGCCGACCGAACCGCTCTCACAAATACAGTTGCAAAGAAACTTCTGAGGGAGTCACTGTGAAATAACAGTTTGCGAGAGAGCTCTTTGCAATGAGTTTCTCAAAAAAAACCTATATTTTCTGTGAATGAGAAAAGAATACCCCGAAGAAGACAACAATATGAAATTGCGACTGAAGTTCAGGCGTCACACACACACATATGCATGTATGTACATTAAAAAAAACCGCAAATTACATATTTCGAAATTCTGTGCACCCCGCGATCAAAAAGGATTCGAAAAAACCAGTTGTTTTGTCTGAGGGTCCTCTCTGTTGACCGACAAAGCGGTCGTAAGAAAACCATTTTTTTTTTTGCGACCTTGTAAAAAAAGAACGTTTTTTGGGAGCTCTGGTTATGTCTAAACTCATTGACTCTACGGAACTAATGTCACAACTCAAATTTTCTGTTCCTTGTAGTGTAGTATCTAAGATTGTACCCCTATTGCATTGCGTGAACCTTTAAGATTTTTGTGTTGAGCGCTACCTCCATTTCCCAACTATAGAAGCTACTACTAACCAATTTAGCTAATAAATAATTAAGACTGTCTTATATATTAAATTTTTTACTTTCATCCTCCGTTTTCCTATTTTATGTCTGTAATGTCTCGCATTCTTTAATTTTGCATGCCTGTTATATTAGTTTCTGTCCGCTGCGAAGGAGTCATCCGCTCTGCATGTCCACTCCGTATGTCAACGCCTACTTAAGGAGTTACCTCCACTTCTAGCGCTTGAAAATTTATCATTTTCATGAACTTTTTTACGAAATTTACGAATCATCTTAAAGTACAAACATTTGCAGTCTTGCAATGTTTTTTTTTATTAAAAAATCTTACATAATTAATTTATTTATGCCAAAGAAAATGTATTTAATTTTTATGCTTTCCCATAACCAAAACTGTGGCGAACAGGGTTATCCGAAATAAGAAATGTCGATGGATTTGGTTAAGTAGCAGTATTAACAGGTGTTTGGTTGAAGGATTAAAAAAATATGTTTTTAACAAAATGGCGGTTAAAATTTCCATTTTCCCCCAAATTAAACCGTCAGTTTCTGGCTATGAAACGGCCCATTTCGATCGTATAAAAAATCGTACAATCAAACACTAGATTTTTGTGATTTAAATTCTTTTCTTTCAACGCTCAGATCCCAGTCAATTTTCTTCAAGTCGACTTGACATATAATGGACGAATTCTCAGATAGTTTTATTTAAAAAAAATTCATCAAACAACATTTTTTCTTAATCCTGGATAAATAAAAGTTTTGTTAACTTTATGTAGTTTTATTAAGCACTATTGAATTTTAAGACAAGAATTGTAATTGCTTAATTTATAATTATAACTTTTAAATTATTTTTAGTGTGATGATTTTCCAGTCAGTGAAAAGGTTGCTCTTCAACTCGCTGGCCTGCAAGCTCAAGTTGCATTAGGAGATCCCTCTAATCAGCCAAAACCTGAATATTATTGTGACATTAACAGCTTTTTACCAAGCCGAATATCCAAAACAAGAGAACAACAATTTTGGATTCCAATTCTTGCTCAGGCACATCGGCAATATGGATCATCGAGGAATGAAATGACTGCTAAAGTTCTGTACTTAAGTTGCGTTATGCAATACCCACTTTATGGAACGACGATGTTTAATGTTATTTACAAAGGGTATTGGAATTTTGTTAATAACATTATTTTAGGAATCAATTGTGATGGAATTCTATTTATTCAACCTGAAGACAAATTTATTATATATCAGTTTAAGTTTACAGACATAGAATCAATTATGATACATCCTAGTGATAGTTTCATTACTCTTTCACTTAATCGAAGCTCCCATCAAATGTCCAAACCATTAAAAGATAAAAGCTATTTGTTGGACTTACAGAAATGTTTCGTCTTTGAGACCGTACAAAAAAATGAAATAGGCTCCTTAATTATTTCGTATTATCCTTTACTATCAAATTGGATATTGAACAACTTTGATTGCTCAAAAAGAGGAAAAGGAATTACTTCTGAAGATAGAACGCGATTATATCAAAATGTTATTATATGTCGAAGACAATTAATTGACCTGGGTGTAGTTCGAAAGCCCCAGGAATCGGGAGGATTCCTAAGAAACACTTTAAGACGCCTGTCGAAGCATCGAATTGATAAATTAAGAACAGAGCAAAGGAGTAATCCTCAAGACCACGGGGAAACATACAAAGGATTTTCTCATTCGTTTTGGGCATTTAGTAAACAACAAATATCATCTTGTCTTGGCTCAATCTCTGATCAAGATGAAACAGTAATGATTCAAATATTTGACTCGATTCTTCAATTTTCTGGCCTTGGAACGTCTGGTAAGTTAAATTTGTTCTATATTCAATTAATATATTCTTATCTCTCTGCTATATATTTGTATTTTAAGTCTCATAATCAATTTTTATATCCTGAGCCCCTTTCAAACAGTCAAAGATAGGGCTTAATGGCCTTGTGCATAGTATGTAACAGGTAGAAGGAGGCGTGGGAGATCTTATAATATGTAGCCTAGCCGACTTAGCCCATTTAGTCTGTCATTTCATTTCAAATTTGGTAATTAGGTTCCTGGATACCCAACGCAGCACTATGGGAGAGATATCGGCCTGAAATTTGAAGTATAAATTCGTAATACTTTAGAAATACAACAAAATACGAGCCCAAACCACTTTTAATTCGTACACCCTTTTTTACTTTAACAGCTGTGCAAGTCAAGTCTTCACAGTAAAAAATATATATTTGGAAAGGTCGTTTAAATTCCGTTTAAATAATGCAAAAATGTCCTTAACCAATTAAGTACCCATTGAAAAATTCGAATTTTTGTAAAAGTCTACTTTTCAAACTTTTTTCATCAATTTTTTACAAAAAATATTTTGTTGCAACAATTCTAAGAGTGACTGCAAAACAAAATTTTGAAAAATATTTTTGCTAGTAGGCACCTCATTTTTGCATGAAAAATTATGATTGGAGATAACGGTATCTTAAATTCGTCTTAAAATATTGTTATTCATGTTAGTGCCGTTTTTTCAATGTAAATATAAAGTCTATTTAACATTTAGTAACAAATTTGAAATTAATTTCTATACATTTTACGTCAAATTTTCTTTTCAGTAGTGATCAAATACCTAATTTGACATTGAAAAAACGGGCCTTAGTAGTCTATTTTAAGTTTCGTAAAAATCATTTACCGTTAGATTTTATATTTGTAATTTAAATTTTTGTAAAAGTCTAGTTTTCAACTTTTATCCTTCAAACAATTCTAAGGCTGATGTCAGAGTGCGCGCGAGAAGCGATGCGATGCGAGAAGCGATAATATTGCGTGCGATGAGCAATGCGATAAGATGTAAGAGTGAAAGCTTTGCGTAATGCGAGATGCATTGCTCTAGCTAAGTTCTTAGTCTTAGAGCGTATATTTTGTTCTACACAAAAAAGGGGTGTCTACCCACTCAACGTTCACTCAAAAATTAATAGCGTATGCAGTAAACTCGCATCATTAAATAATAACAAACGCTGAATTAAGACAAGAATGCAGCAAAAAAGTTATCGTAATAGTTTACAAATATGCTTGGTTTGAAAATAACCGGTTATTAAAGCTCAAAAACTGGGTAAACTTTTATTTTCAATTTTTTTTTTTAAATTATAGAAAAGTTATTTTTTAGTTTTTATTACATATAAAAATTAAAAATTAGAATTATTTTTTAATTTGAATTATAAAAGTTGAAAAATAAAAATTGAATGCAAATGTCTTTCGAAGGTGTATTTCATTCACAAGGAAGTGCTGAGGGGTGGAACGGTATCGTCGCACCAACTCTCCTGGGCTGTGCCTTTGTATATGTATATGTACATGTCACGTTTGGAAATACGCCTTCCACTTCAAAATACATTTACAGTAAATTTTTGTTTTTTAACTTTTATTATAAAAATTTAATAATAATTTTTATTTTATTTTATTTTTTTATTTATTTAAAATTGAAAGGTAACTTTTATTTCGAATTTCTAAAATTACAATTGCAAATAAGATTGCAGTCGAGCTTCACTAACTCGAACTTCCCTTTCTCGAATTTTCTCTAACTCGTACAATTACCGGCTCGTTTGGATATGTAATATAATAATAATGTAATATGATGTACATTAACATATGGTGTTGCAATATGATAGAATATTGTACTTAGGCTTGTGAATAGAAAAGATGTTCTTAATGTACTTTTTTGTCAGCTCATCAGCGCAAGATAATTTGCGATGCCACCAACACGTATATTAAAATGTTAATCGCTTAAAGAAATATTCAAACTTATTAGTTAAGGAATTCGAAAGTAGACCAAAAAAATTGAAGTGGCTGAAAAATATGGTATCTCAGCAAAAACAGTTTTTATTATATAAAAAAATGGATAGTTAATTATCATGTCATTTGAATCGGGAACTTTTTCTGCAATTAGCAAAAGAACGAAAAATCCAACTTTTGACAATATTGACAGGTCTTGAACAAACTGGGGTCTTTTTTTGTTGAAAATAACAAGATTAGGATGCAATTTGAAATGTATTTATGAAGGAATGCAATTGTAGTTTATATTAAAAGACTTTAAAAATGTTAATATAATTATTATTTTATAATTTTCTATTTAGGTAAAAAAATAAAAGTTTTTTTTTGTTTTATTTTTGATAAAAATCAATAAGTAACTTTAATTAAATAAATTATATTTTAAAAATTATGACCGTTACGGTCCCTGCTCAGAATGTAAGAAAAGAGTCTTGCGGTCTGAGTGAGATCAAGCGATAAAGCAGGTTGTGAACGCTTTCTCGACCCGCTCTCGATTTGATTTTTTATGATTTTTTGAAAATGGCAAAAAGCCACTTTTTGAATGAAAAGGAGGAAATAACCCTTTTTCATACAAAAACATCATAAAAAATACAAGCGAAGAGATTTTTAAAAATGTTTTGTTTGCAGTCACTCTTAGAATTGTTTAAAGAATTTATTTGTATCAAAAATTTTTTTTCCAATAATCGAGGATAAAAGTTGAAAACTAGACTTTTACAAAAATTTAAATTACAAATATCAAATCTTACGGGAAATGATCTTTACGAAACTTAAAAAAGACTACTAACATGAATAACAATATTTAAAGACGAATTTAAGATTCCGTTATCGCCAATCATAATTTTTCATTCAAAAATGAGGTGCTTTAAATTAAATTTCGATGAGTGTATAAGGTGAATTAACAGTATTAACACTTAAAAATTTAAAAAAATTACAATAAAGTGTGAATATTAAAATATAATTTTTCTTCTTTATGTTTCTGTTATTAGAAAATAAAATAAATTTAAAAAAATTATAAAAATCTCTTTTACTTGCATAGGTAACTAAGCGCATTGACTTTTAATTACACCCTTTCTTATGCCACGCCAGTTTTTTTTTCAAAAACTTCTTTAAGGGATTCACGATATAATTAAAATTTGTGGGCCGAATCTCACCTTTTTCAAAAGCTACAAATTTTTGCCACTAGCTTCAGCCAAGCAAACCAAAGTAAAATGTTTTGTCGTTTCAAATAAATTACTGCTAAACGCAACATAGCAAGATAATTATAACAATGTTTTTGAAATATCCTCTAAAATATTTTCAGAAAAAAGTTAAGTCCACTTTTTGTATTAAATATTATACATATAGTAGAGATGGGCATGGGCCTCCTTTTTGAGGCACGGCACGGCCCAAGCACGGCTGGTAAAAGCTGAGGCCCAACACGGCCCAACACGGGATTTTTTTAAATAGGCACGGCACGGCACGGGCACGGCACGGACAAAAACTTTATTCATTTTTGTCACTTCATGGCGTCACTTTTTTTATTATAATGGCATCAATCGTGCTATCGATGTTGTAAGTGTTCGCAAATTGTGCGATACATCGATGAATTCTACAGCTCAAGCTGACAAACAAGCGATAAAACTACGCCAACTTATCGATAGTACCATATTTAAGTTCAAAATCTGTACCGTGCCTCCCGTGCCTACCGTGCCTACCGACTTTGGCACGGTAAAACACGGCAATTTTTAATAAGGGGCCCAACACGGCCCAACACGGATTTTTTTTAAATAGGCACGGCACGGCACGGACACGGCACGGCCCATGCCCATCTCTAAAATATAGTAAAAAAAATTTTTAATTGTCTGGAATATATATTTCAAATTGCAGACCGATATCTCACTTCGTTAAAAAGTTACAGACTTTTGGCTCTCATTTTCTTAAATAGCCTTAGTAAAAAAAATTATTTATAAAATTTGTTATAAAAAGATGAATCTGAAATAAGCCCAACATTATTGGAAAATGTGTTATTTTTTTTAATACCTTAAATACCTTAAAGTACCTTAAAATACCTTAACCTGAAATCTTCATGCTTCTCAGCGGTAGCTAGAATTAATTTTAGTCTCTTGGTGAAATTTTCTTAAAATTCATCGCAGATTTCAGTTTTGTTAGACGCTTACCACGTTTATTTTTGACCCGAACAACCATTCCGATTTCAGAAAGCTAGACACTTAAATTTTGTAGGTTTCTGGGTACCAGACGTACATGAAGTTTAAATTTATTTGGAGCAGACCTCCTTCGCTCGCAAATAAAAAGCTGAAAAATCTTTTGGTTTACGGTTTATCGTTACCAATTTCACAGAATATACATCTTATGCATCCTGATCAAATTTGACTCAAATCTGTCCACTGTAGCACACAGCTGCCATAGCAACAACCAAACTCGCAGGCTATGAATTTTCATGTAAAGTAATAGAAGTCTTTATTTTTAAAACAGAATTTGACTTTTATCCTCGTGGTTTAAAACCGTCTGTCAATCACCGACTCGTACCTTTTGCAGATAGTTAAAATAACCTCTTTTCCTATACGCTAAAGCTCTTATCAAAATAGCAACCCGATGCGGACTTCTTATACTCGTTTCCTAATTGACAGTATAGTTGTCACAGTATAGGGCATCATCCGTTGAAATGCATTACATCTTTAAGCTCCCTAATGTTGTACAGAGAGCCTTTAGATTCGCTTCTCTTGACGATGGGGAAAATGTTTAAATTTAGTATTTCGCCTTGAGACATAAAAATATCACTGTGGACGGCTGTTCACGCTAATGATTTAAGATGAACGAAGGAGATTTTTTCTGAATGCAATTTTTTGAAATTGTGGTATCTCGCATCACTTTATTCTTTTACTTAAATGTGCTTCTTTAAAAAAATACGCCTTTATTTTTTTATTCGTCCATACAACTTATAATGAATTTACAGGTGAAGCAGTTAACAGAGCGGAAGATGAACATATTCGAATTGTTCAATCAATATTGGATAAATGTATGAGGAAGGACTCTCTGCTTAATGAACTTTATCTTCAACTCATAAAACAAACAACAGATCATCCCGACGCTAACTCAAGAGTAAATCTTAGACATTGGGCTTTATTATCTGTTGCCTGTAGTGTAATACTGCCATCCACAAAATCAATTCGAAAATATTTAATAGCTCATTTAAAACGATGCTCTAGTGATTTCATTTCGGAAGAAGGAAAATATGCCAGATTTGCTGAAAAGGTACGTATTTTTTTAATTGAAATGAATCAAAATAAAAACACACAAAAAAATTTTCTTGAGCTAACCAAAGTATTGATTACTTTCAAGTTAGTTCTCGTTATTACAATTCATTACACTAGGCAACCAAAATTAGTTTTCTTATATGGATCATGCCTTGTACTGAGCAAAAGTGCGTAATGTTTCTAACAGACAGAAAGAGGTATGGTAGTCATATATAGTAGCAGTATATATATTCTTGTTTAGTATAAACAGCCGAGTCGATATGGCCATTTTCGCCTGTCCTGAATGAGCTTATGTCAAAAATTTTATTTTCAAATAATTTATATGTAAAACAGAATATTGTTCGTCACAAAATTGAATATCAGAAATTTTGTGGTATAAAAATGTTTTCGTCACTAGACTTTTACCTCGTAAAGAGGTTTTTTTATAAGACATCAGAAATTTTGGAACAAGATATCAGAAATTTGCCATTATAACTATGTCAAAAGGTGTTTAGTGTTTGTAGAAATCTACGTCTAATATCTTCCAAGCACACCGGTTAAATTTTTTTGTGTCATATATAAAAAAACGCAAAAAAAAAATTTTTTTTTTAATATTTTTGCTAGTATTTTTTATGATTTTTCGAAAATTGCTAAAAAGCCACTTATTGTGTGAAAAGAAGGAAAAGGGGATAAAATAGTAATTTTTAGAATTTTCAAAAAATTATAAAAAAAAAACTAGCAAAAAGATTTTTATAAAAAATTAAAGCGACCTTTTCAAATATATTTTTTTTACTGTGAAGACTTGACTTATATAGCTGTTATAGTAAAAAAAGTGTGTACGAATAAATGTTGGTCTGAGTGTTATATACAATTTGTATCGTTTTTTGACATATAAAACATATCTGGGAAAATTCGTTTGGACAAGATATTACCTATTAACTGAATATACTTTTTACCTTTACACTACTGCGTGTACATATGAATGTACACTGCTTGCAGCGTCAGGCGAAAATATTCTGCTTGCAAGTGATTGCTTTTCCGCTTGGCATTTGTGTTTGTAAAGGGAACTAGTGTTGCCAGACAGTTTGCTTTTGCTTGTATAAACAATAGACAAAAAATATTGCAATTGTCAAAATTTCAAATGTCTAATTCAAAAATTTCTGATACCTTATAAAACAAACCTCTTTACGCGGTAAAAGTCTAGTGAGAAAAACATTTTCATGTCCCAAAAAATTTTGATATCCAATTTTGTGACGAATAATATCAAGTTTTACATATAAATAATAAAAAAAAAAAAATGTTGGCATTTTGTACTGCGCAAAATTCGGTTAGGAGTGAGGAATTTAGACAATTTAGCACAGTGTTCTGAGTGACATTTTTTTTTTTGATTAATTATGTGTAAAACTTAATATTGATCGTCACAAAAAAAAATCAGAGTTTTTTCGGGCATGAAAATGTTTTCATCACTAGACTTTTACCTCGTTAGGAGGTTTTTTTTTTTATAAGATAATCAGTTTTTTCATGTACACAATCAGTTTAACATGATATCCAAAAAATGACGAATTTTAATTTTAAAACAAGGGGGTTCGGCCCTGTGCTGGCTTCACTCGAGTGACCTCTATATTTGATGGCAAATACTTAAACATAATGAATGTACAAATATTCATATGAGTGTATATTCTTAATCAATATTAACAGCCAAGTCGATTAGGCTAAACCATCCTTGAGCTTTTATATTTATGTATCTGTAAGCAATTACGCGTTATGGTATCTAAGTGATAGGGTATCTCGTAGCATGCACTTTTGTTTGACGCTTTGTTGCTTTTATGTTGCAATGGTCTAATCTATTTGATCTTTTTTTTAATTAGTGTTTTTTTAGAACTCAAGGAACAAGACGTCGGCAATGGACTCCGAGCTGTGAAGAGATTTTATGTACGACCAATCGCAGACCATGTTATTCAAGGATCTACTTCATGGATGGGCAATACTACTCTTTTGAGTTTCAGCCCAGCTCAACTGCTAATGATGTCATCGAAATAATAAAAAAAACAATTGGTCTTCAAGAGAAATCTCTGGGTTACGCCATATATGAAGTATTGGGAAACACCGAAAGAAGTCTTTCATCGGAAGAAAAAGTTTGTGACGTAATGGCGAAATGGGAAAGGTATCGGACTGTGTCCAAAAAGGAATACCAAAATCAGGTGTGTATTTTAATTTAACCTGAACATAATGAAACATTTAGTGAACTGTAATTAATAAATTACGTTTTATTCAGAAAAATATGTGCTTAAAAATAAAACTCTACGAAGTAAAAATATATATAGTGGTAAAAACAATTCCATGCCCCAAAATTTCTGAAATCAAATTTTCCGGTTTACAAGA